>VWYH01004021.1:192856-211811 GCA_013399365.1 Pampusana beccarii | reverse complement strand
GGGGAGGCGGAGGGGGCTGCGCGCCTGCTGCCGCCGCGGCGCCCTGCGGCCAGAGCTCTGCGGGACGGCGGCTGGGCAGCGGCGGCTGGGGCCGCGCCTTCCTCCCCTTCTCCTCCTCCTCCTCGTCCGCGCAGGGCGAAGGAGCCTCCTCAGAGGGCGGGCGGCGCGCAGCAGCCTGGCAAGGGCAAAGTCGGCGAAGTAGAGCAAGCGGGCACGGAGGAACCGGGCACACGCAGCCCGGCAGCACCCCGTTGGCACGGGGTCCCCTCTGCCCGCCCCGGGCGCCTCAGCCAGCACAACAAGTCTGGGAGAGACCTCGGTGCTCGGCGTCTCCTCACGTCTGCTTTCTCCCGTCCCTCAGCAGCGGGGGGTCCTGGAGCTGCAGCCGTACTTGATAACTCGGGAAACACCCTCTTCAAGTACAGCCGTACTGAGGCGAGAGGGGGGCAGCGCGACAGATTTCCTCCCTGAACCCACGGTCGAGCACCCTATGGGCGCCTCGGTCAGTCCCTTTCCACCCCCATGGTCGACGGGGTCTCCAAAACCCGGCTATCTTCCACAGCCCCACTTTTCACGACATCTGCGAGCCGGGTTTATGTCCGTCTCCAAACACCCCAGCCACTACTGAAGGAGATTTTATGATGATGGTTGTCGTTAATGCTCCCTCTTCCCCTCACTAGAGCTGCCCCGCTATCCCTAGGGTTCACGGGGCGCCAGGACACCCCGGAACCCAGGTCCCCGCCGCGGCGATGCCCCGGCCGAGCTCTGGGAGCGGCCGCCGCCGTCCTCCTCCCAGCCCAGGGAGGGCTGCTGCGCCCGGGTACCTCCTGGTACTTTCTAAGCCTTTGTCCCTCAGGGCAGGCTACCTTCGCTGCCGCAGATCCCGGCACCTGCCTAAACTCTCGGGAAGGAAGCGGCCGGCTCAGACATCCCCCGGCTCCCACCCCGGCATGCACACACATCGCAGGAGGCAAAATCTCACCCGGCCTCTCCCTGGGAAGTTGCATCTCAGTTTTCCCCGCTCACTCGAACATCCTGAGATCTCGCTACTGGGAATTCCCCCCTACACTTGCCCCGAGGCATCTCTCCCGCTGCCTTAACCTTTCATCTTGTTATTGCTATAATTTAAAATCATATGTTGCAAAAACGAACAGCCGGCGGGGAGGGGAACGGCCTTTTTACCTGGGAGGTCCATGACGGGAGAGGAGGGCTGGCTGGGTAGCTCGTCCGTGAACTTGTATTGCTTAGCGAAAATGAGCCGAGATCGCGCTGGCAGAAAGAAAAGGAAACAGGAGTCGTCTCTTTCTCTCCCGCCCATTGCCAATAATCCCCCCCCCGCCCGCCAGCCGCTACCACCACCACCCCACTTCCTCCCTCCTCCCTTTTTCACGCACACACACACACACACACACACACACACACACACACACACACACACACACACACACACACACACACACACACGCTTGCAGCCGGCAGGGATTCAGACGCCGGGAGGGAAGCTGAGAGTGGCGCCGGCACCCCCTACGCCCCGGCACCCCAAGCCCCTGCCCTGGCCTGGCACCCCGCGCCCTGCATCCGCGCCCCGGCCCCGCACTCCAGCACACCACAGACAGCCGCGGAGAGGCACGGGGCTCCGGGGGACGGTCTCTCCGGGTCGCTCCGCTGCAGCATGTCACTGGCAGCTGCGAAAAGCTGAATCCTCCCGTCCCTCCGCATTCCTGCTTAAGCCCATCGGGCTGAAACACCCCAGTACAAGCATGCCACCGACACGTTAGTGCTTACGGGCAAGCGCTGCAGTCGAAACGTCCAGCATCATGAACTGGAAGCTATTTGGAATTCATAGACTTTAATAATGATGATAATAAAAAACAACAATAATTTAAAAGGACATGTTGTTAGAGGCACTTCAGGCCATAACGTTGCGCAGCGCACCCCGAAAAGCCCCGTTCCCATGCCCGCAGACCCGCACGCCGGCGCGCTGCGCTCGGCGGCGGCTCCCCTTCAGGAAAGCGTTTCTTTCCCGGCCCGGGACCCGCTCTCTGGCCCGGGACCCGCTGCCCGCATCGGGACCTGCTGCCCGCATCGGGACCCACTGCCCGACCCGCGCCCGGCCCCGCCCGCGGCTCCGCACCAAGAGCGGGAGCACGGCGCCACCTGGCGGCGTCGCGGGGCGTCGCGCCCTCAGCAGAGCGGGCTGGGCTGGACCGCGGGGTCGCCGGGGACTGGAAAGGAGGGAGGGAGGGCGGCTGGCACCCCGGCAAGGGCGGGAGGGAAAATCCCAGAGGGCAGAGCCGAGGGACTGTATGGCCGCCCCCTCTCGCTGCTTGCAGGGCCCGGGCGCGCGGCGCTCGCGGGTCCCTCCTGCCTTACGGAGCGGTAATGATGATGTATGTCACAGTCAAGGTTATCATCAGATAACCGGCTGCAAATGTTTCTTTTGTCTCGGTTCGTGTGGCTGCTGCTGAGAGGTTAGCAGCAATGCGAAGGAGGGTAAGGCAAAGCTCTAGCAATGAAGTTTTGTGAAAAAGCATTGTTTTTCGATGCATTTTTCTCCATTGCAAATTGACTTTCTGGTTGCATATGGCAGTTTCCTAAGGATCCTGATACTCAGACTTCAGCATCCGAAAGGAACATGCCAGAAAACTGCATATAAATCTGAATGGTAGCTCTCGATATGGAGAAAATATTACAGGTGTATCTCAATAGTAAAATTACGATCTCATCTGTGAATGAGCACTTCTCTGTTTCAATCTTCTGCTACAAGCACAAGTAACGAACCCCTGCGGGTGTCTGTCTGGTGATTTGCACTGAGAAATTAATCATGCCCTGAAATCACAGCTAAGCAGTGTGCAGGGAATTCCTAACCTATAGCTCCTTATTTCAAATGAGAATTTTAAACTAAGCCTGAAATACTTGTGTTTAATGGTCTTTTTCCTGAGTTCAAGCACAGAAGGATGAGAGTAGAAAGCTGATAAGTGTAGTGCATTAAAAGTATCAGAAATCAGAGCAGCAACCAGTCGGTGGTTGTAAGGCATGGCCTATTCTGCAACACAGTGAAAAGGACCACAGAAATTCCTCCAGAAGACATCAACACTCGATCTTGCGTGGATCTGGTACACTGGGGAGCTGCTGTTATTTCTCTTTAGATCAGACTACTCATTGATTATGACTGTGTTGTATAAACAAGGAATGAAAGCAGAACCAAAAGATTTGTTCCCTGTTTTATGTGACTTGCAACGTTGGGCTTGCTGGTCAGGGAATGATGGCACATCATCACATCTTGCTACCTTCAAGAAAGATGAGCATAAGAACTAAAGGGAACTGAAAAACCCTTAAATCCAATGTGCATCCACAGAAAAACAGATTAAATCTTTCCTCTCTTTCGATGCAAGAGATGAATCCCACATGTACCTAAACTCCTTGTCCTTAGATAGCTCACTAGCAAAAGAACTATCAGTATAAATCAGTATAGAATGAATGGAAAGGGGCAATTAAAAAATAAGACTATTTATTTATAATAAAGTATCTAATTATGTGACCTTTACAGTGTTTATTAGAAAACAGTTCCACATGTTACTTCTAATAAAATACTGTCCTTAATGAGATAAACCTGCAGCCTTCCTTAACTTATGTAGCTGGTGGAAGTATTTTGGCGTCTTTCTTTTGTGAGTAGCAATCTAAAAATACAGATTTTGAAATTATTAATGTAGGGAAATTGATGCTGTTGAAGTTCTACAAAAAATTAAACCACTTATTTCTTTGGAGCCTTCCCTAAGCTAGCACTCACCTTGAACTCATTTAATCCAACAGCTTCAAGGAGAAAAGCTTTTTGTCTTATCTACTAAATCAAGTTATCAACAGAAAGGTATTTTGATCAGCAGCTCCCAAGCTTTTCCCATACATTATTTACATTAATGCCTAACAAAATCGGATACTTATTTCCAAAAGACAATACTTACATATGTGCTCCTGAAATTATTTCACAGATATTTCATGTATTATCTGGATATTACATATACAAATACAGAGAAAGAAAAAATGTTGATTTGATGTGAAGCACAATTTTGTCTGCGCCTAATTTTAGGACAAGTTTGTGACAAGGACACAAAAACACTTCCATGATCAGTCAAGGCAAAAGACCGAGTCCTCATTTATTAACTAGGCTACCATTTAAATTGTTAAACAAAGTCTTCATGGATTATGTGGCCTTTAAAAAACAATTTTGCTGCAAGTTGTAAACAAATGGGACTTAAGTTTGAAATATAATCTGGTAGTAGAGAAAGTGCAGTCTCTGTACCTACCCAGTGATAACCTCCATACTAACCACAAGTCATGGATAAATCTCACCCTCTGTGAGAGCAACCTCTGTGTTAAATGCGACCGTGAGTGTGACTAAAAAAATGCTTTGTAAATTCAAATCAAGGCATCAGGACAGATTTCCTTTTAACTATCAGCTACAGCCAAGAATATATAACTGTCTGTTGATAACGTGCACAACATTCTTAAGTATACACAACAAGGAAAAAAAATACCCAATAAATTAGAGTTAATTCACAGAGATACTTAGTTTTCTTTTCTAGCCCCTGACTCTTAGCTTCTCACACATCAACAAAGGCAATTATATTTTCTCCTGCATAGGAAGATTCGTCATAAGTGTTTCCGAGGTGTCAGTTCTCAATTGTAAAGGCCCTCCCCTCATAGAAATTTCAGAACTATAGACTGAAGATTTTGCATGACCTATCTTCATGTGGAATACCATGTCTGATATATTTCAGAAATACTGGCATAATATTTTACACATTGAAAGAAATAGATGTAATTCTTCAAGAATATTTTATTTGTTAATGTAAAAATATCAGAACAACCCAAGAGCACAATCTGTTTTGGAACATAAAACTTTATTTTCTTCCATAAAATGTCTTTAATTTCTAATGATTTTTTAAAATAAATAGTGAAAGCATGATATAACAAAAAAGAATAAGACATTAGAATATTTTTATTGCAATATAATTTATCATAGAGCTCTGATTTAGTACTGTTTAATATCAGATTTCATCTCTGAGTGTCATATCTTACCATTCACAGTTACTTTGATAATGCTACTTTTTCTGCAGGTGTGCAAACTTATTGAACCATTTTCAAAGCTTGTCCTCAATAAAATTTTTGTGTGAAAATGATTTTATTAAAATATTTTTAAATGCAGCCTTGTACGCCCCATAGAGATGGAACATACGTGAATATTGCATAACTGTGGTGGTACCAGAGCTCTTACATATGGTTGTACAGTGGTATTTAAACGTACCTTTCTAAGACAAGGTTGTAATGCCACTACCTTACAAACTCTACCAGAAACATTTGACAAATAGCCCCTGCAGTGAAATGACTAGCACTTAGCAACATGCTACCGCACTCTGTTTAACCCCTCTCATTTCATGGAATTTCAGCTCCAGGAGGAGAGGGGATTAATCATTTTTAAGATGAAAGTTATTTTGCAGTGCCTTTTTTCTAATACTCTGTCATCAGCTTCTGTGACCAACACATTTTCAGGCCATTCAGGTTTGTTTGGGAGAATTTAAGAGATGAAGATGTCATATCATTACAATAAATTGGTGCAGAGAGCTTGTTTTTTCTAAATCTACATCAATCAGAAATGTTGAGACAACATATGCAGTGGTCTGTATGTTCAACGTTTATGTCCAGCTTCCAAGGTCTGGTGCACCCTCAGAACAAACTGTTCTATAATTACGTTGAGCACCTCTGCTATTGTCTGAATTCCATCTTTATAGAATAACAGCTTTTAGCTAGATGGATGATGACAGCAACCCAGCATGCGTTCCAAAGACTGAACATTTTTTGTGTAAAAAGAAAAAGGCATTTGGGAGAGTGTTCACCATAAGGCCAGCCAAAGCATGGGGCTTGGACAGTACGAATGCTTCTTTCTTTTATACATAACACTCAGCATTGCTTGTGTGCCCAAGTTTTGGGTATGCACTTCGCACTCATACAAACTCGATCTTTTAAATAAGAAAAACCTATTTTTAAAACATAACTCCTATCTAATAGAATTAAAGACTTCATTTATTCTCTCGCACCTGAAAAAAAAGTATGCATCCACATAATATCCTCCCTCTGAGCCTCCCAGCTGAATTCAGAAACTGAAGACTTCAAATTAAATTTCTAGTCAATAAGTTGTTATAAACATAACGTATTTGCAAGTGTCCTTTCAGAAGATCCCTTCAGAATCATTGCCAATATATATAAAGTTCTCTGAAGTTCACGGATGTTAGACACTATAGATATTAAATGTATGTATTGCAGATCTTATATAGAGAGATATTACATAAATATTAGATACTACAGGTAGTATAGGTATGTACTATTAGGTACATATAGGTACATATAGATACTATGCGTTAGTTCTATATGAGAGTTGGGAAGAACTAGTGTTTTTAAACAATATTTTTTGCACTGACTTGCTTGCCACAGGTGAGATGTTGCTATACAATGTCACACAGATGTGAGATTTAAAACTGAGAATGGACTGTTCATTTTCAGAAGAGAGAATCTTAAAATAGGACTTTGAAATACAACAAACAGATACCACAACCTTCAATTGCATTACTTAGCTCCTTTAGTTGGTTCAACCACTTTTCAAAGCAGGCCTTCCAGTTCTAATCAGAAAGCAAAATTATTCTGAATTGCATGTTTTTACTGATGCATGATAATTTGTATTAGTAGAGAAGGCTCTGACATTTCTGAAAATAATCCACAGAAATAAAAATATATGGCATGGATAGAAGATCACGTTATTAATGCTTTCATTTACTTAATTCTGAAATTAGCATTTCAGAATACAAAATCGGATTTGAAAAGAAATGCTGTAGAAGATTGTCTTTGTAATGACATACACAGAAGGAAATCTATAACTCTTTTTCATGCATTTCTTTGTCTCAGTTTTTTGATTCTGCTTGAAACAGTCTTTTTTTTTTTTTTTTTTTTTTGAGAAAACAATTACTCTGTAAGCAGGCCTTTGTACGTTGTCTCAAGTTGCACACTCACAAAATAGGAATATAAAAAACACTACTTGCTTCGGAAATCTTAGCCATTATACAGAGCCATAACCATTCTGGTAGGGAACAAAACCAGCTAGGTTCAGACTTCTTAAAATTATTTTTTCTTCTGCAATAAATAAATCTGTGATGTAAACAAGAGACTATTCATAGTTTTAGATAATTAAAACTATTTAGTCACTTTTGCATGCTCATTCTGCCACAGCACATGGCTGCTGAGAACTCTGCTGTCATTTAGGAGAAGCAAAAATTTGAATCTTGGTTTCTTTCATTGGTCCTGAAAAAAAATCTCTAGTTTTTGATGGCTTGGTTATGTGTATTTATTTCATCTTTTGTGTCATGTTTTTTCACTTTTCCTCCACCATACTTCACTATTTTCACTGATAATTAGACTAATGTATCTGAATAAAGGCCCATGTGTTACGTGTCTGTACATTTAGCAGTGTACTAGAATGGATGTATGAACAGTGACGTCTAAACATACCAAAATATAATTTTTTCAGTGAGATTTGCTGTCAGACATTTTAAAGAAACTGATGCCGGTATAACTTCATTTTTTTGAAATGAGGGAGACTAGAATTCCTCATCCAAATAACACTTCCAATCTGATCTCAGCCTATGAAAACAGTATTTCATCTAGGATGGGTGTAAAAGAAAACCTAAATTAGCCACTGTCTATTGAAATGTTGTTTAAGATTCTGGAAGAATTACATCCATCCAAGGAGTCTACATCCTTGATGTGAATTACAAATGCCTCACTGAAGTCACAGCTCTGTGCTGCTCTGTTTCAGGTCCACCACTTATGACAAAATTTCATACCCCTTTAGATTTCTCAGGTCTGTGAATACTTCTGTTCTTGCCTCATTAGAAATAGTTCTGAATAGCAATCTTTGTCTCCTTTGAAATCACCAGGAAACATATAGCCAGTCCAGATCCAGTCATTGTGCATCAGTACAGCATTACATTGTTCACTTCCAGAATCGAAAGCTTTTATCAAAAAAAAGTTTTAGCTGTTATGGCTGTAGAGATAACCTCACAAACCATGGCAACAGATGCAATGGCAGCTCTTCAGTACTTTTAAACAATTGCATTATGAAATATGACCTATCACTGTCATCTTAGTGTCTACTAAATTGAATGTCCCTGAAAACACTTGTGACATGTCAGTTCTTCTCTCAGTCCTCATCAAAGCAGGCAGGAAAGGAGATGGAACTTTACCTGTTGAACATTTGCACAATCCACTGTGAATGAAAGCTCATTTTGGCTGGATAAGGGCATCTGGGAACACCGGTATTTGTCTCTCCTTACAATCACAGAATCAAAGCCAGAGTTCAGTAAAGGTCTGAGATTCTCAAGGGAATAGAAAGGAGAAGCCAACGAGGAGAAGCTAACATATTCAGTGTTAAAGGAGTGGAGAGCCAAGCACAAGGACCTGAGTGGTATATGTCACCATGTCAGGAATTGTTGTCAGCATTACTTTTAGGAGCTTGATTGGAAGAAGGATTGCAAATTAATTTTCTGTCCTGAACTGAAAGTTTGGCATAGATACTACTGTGTAATCATTCCTTGTTCTCCTGTATTACTACAGGTGAAAGAGACATTTTTGTAGAGTAACTTGTTGATCTGTTTTGAGGGATCTGTATATGTGTTTTTACCACACCTCTGGGAAACCACATACACCTCTGATCACCACTTTCAATTTAGGCCAAACTCCCAGAGTAGTAGACCCACGTAATCTTTCACTGTAAAGGGGCTCACATGGCCTGATGTGCACCTGTGCCAAATACTCAACACCTAACATATTCTATTGCATGTGACTGCCTAGAAGAATGATATCATCTGAAGGCACAGCCAAAAACAAGTGTTACAGAAGCAGTCATTCCCATCACCTTGTACTTTTCCTTCCAGGGAATTGTCAAAACACTCAGTACAAGAAAATAACTGTAAAATTTCAGACATTTACATTAGAAACTTTGAGGCAGACTTAGCATTTCTAATTCTAATATCGAGGCCTTCACAAGGGATTTCACTTCTGAAGGTTTTTTGATGCATTGGACTAAATGACACTAAAGCCAGTGACTTGAAATCAAAGAAGAGCAATGAACCAGAGCTCTGATACACTTTTGCCAAATACAAGAACAATATGTGTTTTTAAAATAAAACAAGTTTCACCTTGCAAATGATTCCTTTAAGTAGCAATTGCTATACGTATTATATACATCATATAATATATATGTATTAGGGAAATTAATGTACAGATAGCCTGAACTGAAAGTTTCAGGCCTACAAAGATTTAGCCTGTGTTTTACTTGAGGGACATGAACAGTCCCACTGTGCTTTGCTCTTTATGTATATAAACCTTCCTAGGCCTGGAGCCACAACACAGGGGAAAACAATACCACAAGTGTTTTGTACCATTTCTTTTCATTACTTTGTGCTTGAGATGCTCTTGAATCAGTATGATTATTACTTTATTATGCTTTGCCATTGTGGAGACAAAAAGGATTTCAGTACCGCTCTGTAAAGACTGTTGTGCCATGGACGTGTCTTTCAGACATCAATTCTGTTCTGTTAAAACGAAGAAACCGATTCTGGAGATAGGATTTGCAATGGCTGCAAAGTAGTTGGCATCTCTGCAACTGTCACTTTTCAAGACCAAGCAAAATTCTTTGATACCTTTTACAGCTCTCCTTAAAAGTTGCATGTGCCAATGACAGATGTGTTTAAGCTACTTACTTACATACATTTACCTGTGTAGAACATTCCATCAAAGTAAGGAAAAAGAAATTGTCTGTTTCTGTTTGGAGGAAGGGAAGGGGAGGCGTACACGCTTGGTGTTATCACCTTTCAAAGAGAAGACAGAAACCCAGGTCATGTACTGAGATGTCAGCCCCGAGAAAAGCACTGAGCACGTGTACCCCCTTTTCAGTGTCCCACGGCATGGGAGCTATGACAAGCCCTCACTTTTCCAAAATCACAACATTCAGCTTCCTCACAGCTACTGCCAAACAAGGATTATATAAAAAAATTTCCAAGTATAATGATAGTGTGTAGAGTTGTTCATGGAGGAGCACCACTAACAATATATCTAAGGCAGTGTCTTTCTATGCACTGTGTATACGTACAGTTTAGATTTTTTCTTCCTCTCAGTGGTTTTCTTTTTTTTTCTATTTCTGAAGGACTTGATGGCATTTTGTAGTTTACAATATGTGGGATTTAATGAACACAGAAATTAAGGTTACATCAACACTGTGCTTTCAAGCAAATTTAAGCCCATGCTTATGTCAAAATATGCTTCCCATCCACCCTGTCCAGTTGCTCATATTTAAGGACTTGGCTGCATCCTAGTATTTAGGCTAGAAACACACTAGTCAGAGCAATGCCAGCTGTCTATATTTGGCACTGGAAGACAGTGCTGCCAAACTGGTGGGACACAGCTGGGAGACAGGGATTTCAAGTTTTAAGGTCAATATTGCAAAACCAAGAATTCAACAAACTACATACCCCCAAAAGCAAGATGCATATAATTGATTCCTGCAATCTAAAACTGTCCGAAAGCAGACTGCAAAATCGGAATAACCAAAAGTAATGTAACTCTGTCAGTCTTTTTAAGGAAATAATTCTTGGTCTATCAAAAACTATTAACTCCCCACAAATAATCACAGTCCAGTTGATGAATGTCTGCTTACACAACACGGTTGTTTGTTACTGGCTTTTAAGTATAATGTGACTTACTTAAGCAAAAGCAGTAAATGCAACAACTAACATGTAAGCATTACTTCACAGCAGTACTTGGGCTCAATAATGATCCCTTATTACTTCCTTACTGATTATTTTCCCAAATATGGGTTAGAAATTCTGTGAAATTTCACCAAAAGCAGTACTGGTTTTCAAAAATGGAAATATTTTGTCTATTTTTTCTATTTTAAACTCTTTCCAGCTGAAACACAATTGCTGCCGGTCATATCTCCTCTCCAGCTGCTTCATTCTGACAGTTCACATTATCCTCCTTTTATAGATTTTCCCCAGCTATAATCAGGTGAATTACCTCAGAAAGTTTTGAGTATTCTTGACTAGGATTCCATGGTTTCTCACAGAGAAAAAAAGAAAAAACAAGGTAAATTATGTTGTTGTGTTGCCATTTTATAAATTAAGCAGAAAAATACGCAATTGAATCCCAATTCATCTTGAAGCTTAAACAAAGTATTTTCGACTCATGATGACATTTCAACCCTTTAATCAATATATTCTCAACAGCCAACATAAAATGCAAACTGGATAACTGCAGTCTCTGTATGGAGGAAGGCGGAGAGTACAGCTGCCTGAAGAGGAACAACAGACTTGTATCAGAAGGCATGCAAAGATGTAAAGATAACTGCCTACATTCAAATTCAGTTAATCAGTTAATCACATGCTGAACATTAACCAAGAAAGTCTCACAGGACTGAAAAAAAGCTAAAAGGCAAACTGAATGGAGCTGGGCTGCTCAGGCTCAACTCCTCCAAACACTCTCTTCTATGCTTTGGAGCTCCTTGGGCTCCTTGGGCTATAGCTTACATCCATTCATCCATCCTATAGCTGGCACACCTATAACCCTTAAACGATGAAGACTGAATCATCATACTCCGCAATTGATTCCGTATGAGTTACACACCCCTTCCTGTGGGCAGGTGCGCATGCATGCGCACACACACACATTGTACGTACACGTTGCT
Organism: Pampusana beccarii; assembly: GCA_013399365.1. NCBI lineage: Eukaryota > Metazoa > Chordata > Aves > Columbiformes > Columbidae > Pampusana > Pampusana beccarii. The sequence continues at coordinate 200,023 of VWYH01004021.1, read as the reverse complement.
CTTAAGTAAAAGTAACATCTTCTCCAATCTCTTTTCACTGCATTACCCTACAGATATAATCAGATTAATGGGAAAAATGTGTATCACTGGGTTTGCAAAGTTACCCTTGGGTTTTACAGATGCAGAAACATTTTGAGTACCGTTTGCATATCACTATTGTAGTTTGTGAAGAATTTCTGAGAGTGCACCAGGTTTCAACATTTACACATTTTTAATAGTAAAAAGGACATCTAGTACAGTGGAAATAAAGAATACTTTAAGAGCCACTGAAATATTTATTGTTTTGTTTAGTTGGTTGGTTTTGGTTTGTTTGTTTTGGTTTTGGTTTTGGTTTGGTTTGGTTTTTGTTGTTGTTCATTTTTGGGTTTTTTTTTGGTTGGTTGGTTGGTTTTAATTCATTCATCTGTCTTACTCTTTAGTTTTTATTCTTTCTCATTCAATTTTTAACACACTATGTATAAAAGCAAAGTGGAGAGCTGATACGTCTGTCTTACAAGCAGTCTGCAACACAGCATAAAACTCATCTTCACGGCTCTCTGAATCTGCATCCAGCTAATGGTCCACACAGCTAATAGATTAGACCCTCTTTTGGGAACTCCATGCTCCAATGCAGAAAAAAATAAGTCATTAGGTAGATAATTACAACAGCTTTGCAACCCCTGGAAACTTCATCACAAACCCCAGTGGTGTATTACAGAGGCTTAAATATCTCATCAGTAGGATAAAATCCCATAGAATCATACTGATATTTATGTTCTAGTTGCAAGATAATGAAGATTGAGTTCTAGGCAGAAAAACAATGCATTAGACTTGTAATGCAAATTCTTGTAAGTGGTAAAATTTACCTTCAGATCCTCCAGAAGGCAAAATTTATTTCAATTTTTTTTTCAGTATGTTTCAATTGGACAAGTCATTAAAAGATGTTTCTTCCAGATTTTCAAGTAGTTTAGATTCCAGAATAGATTAATGTAGAAGGGCGGAAGTTCTATTGAAAATAAAACAACAAACAGAAAACTAAAACAAATTAGGTTTGGGACATTTGGAAGTCTAGAAATAGAGAGTCTTCTGAAAGCTGCTTATACACTGAATCATCACTCATTCACTATTTCACATTTTCTGTGTTGTCAGAAAGATCACTGACTCATGAGAGTAGTGGTAATAAAGATGTAACTGTTTATACAAGTGTTAAACACAGCTTTCATGCAGTCACATGACACTTTCACATGGAATCAAACTCTGAGTTTCAGAATTTTTTAGAGGATTTTATGCCATGATAATAGGGTTTCCAAAGAGGACATGTGAATAATTTTCTTCTAAGCCAAAGTCTATTTAACTTACCGTTCTCTTTTAGAAAATTGGTTGAATTCACTGCAGGCAGAAGCAGACTTGGCTCCTTATGAGTCAGTTTAACCCTGGATCACACTGAAATCTCTCTCTATTCCTCCTTTGGATCTGGCCAGCTTTGTATACATGATGAAATAAGCACTGGAGCATATAGAAAAGTTAATTTGATAATTCATACCTGAATTCAAACTCTGCTCAGAATATTAAAGGCATTCCTCACTATAATAGTAACATTCCAAAATATGAAACACTCTAGGGGTTTGGAGATGAAGCATCTTTTCTTTCTAATCCTCAGAAATTTCCCCCAATAAAGACACCATATTACATATATAATAATTAATTTTAACTTTGTCATGATGGTTGTCTAAAAATTAAAGCTAATCAAACTGCACACACTGATTTGTAATATATAAAGCTCACACTCATCCGCTTTGGTTCTCTTTAGGATTTCTTTTACAAGTGACAAGTTACAAGTGACACAGACTTTTTCTTGCTTCAGAGCACATATCCTCAGTATTGCCATTCTCCCAAGATATAATGGATATTTCAGAGAAATGGATAAGTGGACCTATCAAAAGATTGATCATGAAGTTTCAACCAATTCTGAGGATTATTGTTATCTTCAAATCCATAGCTGTCTAGTGTGGAAAGGCATCATTCTCACTTCTTGGTCTCCACTTGGATTGCCTTAGGTAGCATACGGGCTGGAGTCAGTCATCTTCAAATATCCTTCTCCCTCATCTTTTCCCATTGCAGAAGTTATTTTCCTAAAAGCAAAGGTCAGATGAAACAGAAAAGTACAGTCCCTTCTTCAAATGGCAGTTTACAATGGTGGATTATTACAAAGCATTTACTACTCAAATGCATTTCTGTAGATAAAATGAGCTAAAGATAGAATAAAATTGTCCCTTAGAATTCGATACTTTAGATGAATAAACACATTGCAGAGCACTGAATTTTTTCATTCAGTTATAAAATTTTGTGTGTGCATGCATGTTGTAGATAGTAAGTGGCTAGAATACCTGGGGTTTTCAACAACCCGAAGTGAAAACAGAGGAAGAAAAATGAACAATTTTGGTGACTACTAGTTGCAATGTAAGTCTGAATTGATGGTGAGGAAACTAAATAGACTCAGATAACAAACTATTTAGTTACAGGTGCATGCAGAGCTTTACAGGGCTTAATACTGCAGATTGTCTCTCTATTTGTTTTTTTGTTATTCTAGTCTCCTTGAATAGATGTGAAAGGATGAAAGTCCTTCATAGATGTTTATAAAACATGGAATATCATACTTGAGTTTAAGTTATCCCAAGTACTTTTGCAGACCAGTGAAATCTGTAGCTCACAGAAGTTCTTTATTTCCTGGGGATTCAAACATGACAGCACAGTGTGGTTTGAGCATCAAGCCTTCCAGCAGTCTTCCTCAGCATATAAAATGACTGTCAAGTCAGGTGAACTAATTTGACTTTAAAATGTATTTCCTGCACTGCATATGGTGTTAATGATTCTCTCAGTTTTTGTAAGGAGAGTGGAGTGGTAATGGAATGTTAATGGAATTGTAAATAAGGTGAGGAAAAGATAATTTTTTGCCAAATTTAGGTAATTTATGTTTTCTTGTGTCGTGTTTACTCCTTTTCTTTTATAAAAGATACATTCTATCCTCGATCTATGCTGGCATTAGTATCAAGAAGTGTTCCCTTGTAAAACAAAAGGGCAGTTGGTAACTCTAAATTAATAAGTGAATTAAATGCTTGTGAAAGTACCAGCTGACAGCCTTAGAGTTGAAAAGATTATTTGTCTCTCTACAATTCTACCAGCAGCATTTCTCACAAACATCTTACACTGAGGTCATTAGTCCATCTTGAAGAGGTCACAGCTCCAGAGATCAAACCAGGTTACTAAGATCTGAATTTGAGCACACTGGTCCCAAATAGATAAGTAACTAGGACACTGAAATAAATCAGGTTAGACAATTGAAATGGAAATAAAGTAAGGTGCTTAGATGTGCCCTAGCTGTTTTAACCTTGCCATGTGAAAGATCAATGTAATTGTAGTGAAGTGAATTAATCTATGCTGTTTCTCACCAGCTAAGGAACTTGTCAATGAATAAATAACAGCTAGATTTACAAAGACTTTTTTTTAATTTGGAGAATAAATAATGAAATAATCAAATTAAAAATGTGGGTTAGTTATGTATTCACTTATTGATCAACTTCTTATCTGGAAACAATAATAGCATTATCAATTGTGCTACAAGAACATAACAAAGATTTCTTATTAAAAAACACAGTTCTGCTAAGGTTATGTGCTGAAAGAACTCATGAAGAGCTTCTGATTAAAAATATTAATATATTTATTAGGAGTGTCTTCAGCAGCTATAAAACCAACACGTGCACATATTGAGTCAATGAAAGGATGATTGCAAGTATGTTCAGTTGAACTCTAAACACTGGTGTCATGCAGCTTCAGTGAGACTCCGAAGAGTACAGAGTCTTTGGAGGGTTAACGTTATTTTTTGGCTGACTGCTTTGCTCTGGTTTTGACAACATGCACTCTGTGATGCTCCTCAAGAGTGAATCTTGTGGATTAGCTCATGTTGAGACCTACACAAGAGACTGAGGATGTTAATTTGAGTATGTGTGTGAGAAAAGATTACAAAAACATTTATTGCAGTGGAAATTACCCGTTCTGATGTAGACAGCAATATATTCTTCTTTCAGTTGCTGTAGCCTTTATATCTCAGATAATTAATTTAATTTTTGCACATTTTTTTTTTTTTTTCCCCCCTCAGGAAAGTAGGTAACACCATATGGCTTCAGGACCGTTATGTCACTATTTTGCAAAGATAGTACAAAGGAAATGTCATGAAAATCTTTTTGCCATTCTATAAATTGAATGCTCAAATCCTGTTGTTATTCAAAAGGTGGCAACTCTTCATCTTATACTGGTTTCATGTTTGAACTTCAGATTCTAGAGAGGTGACACTTCCTTGTGAATAGAGAGATAGTTGCACTTGTCTGAATCTGAGATTTCTAATTGCCACTAACTTAACTAGCTTAAGATAGCACCTTCAGGAGATTCTCTTAAGAACCTTCTTTGGTTTTGAAATGCATTGAGTTATTGAAATAATGTTTAAGAAGTTAGTGTGAAGTCCTACAAAATGAAGTATACTTAACCTACAATGGACACTTTTGACATTTATGACATACTCAAGACCTGACTTCTGATTCTAGAAATAATACACTTTGTCTTTGAAGCTGTGGATGGAGACCCTCTCCATGATGATTTCAAAGATGATACCATTGTCCAGACACTCTAAAAGAAGGATATATAAAAGGCGTTCTGACTGAGATGACCCTTATATTTTGCTGGTGGCTTTAACTCTTATTTTTCCCTCAGATTTTATTTTCTTTCATTTGTAAATCAATGATCACAGTTCATAATTGTAATTATTGTGTTTGATTTTTAATCTGGATATTATTGTAGCAAGGCAAAGAGAGGCAATACTAGAAATCTGAAAAGGTGTTAATAGAGAAAATTATAAGAATTGGCCTACTATTAATTGTGCTCTAGATTTGTACAAGTTAGCAATTTTTGGAATAAATTTACTTAGTATTCAGTAACTTAAAACACCCTTTCCTTTTGTGGGACTGAATCTTTTGAAGCTAAATGAAGTGTAGTTTGTACGCTAAGGAAGTTATTTTGAGGGAGAAAATTTCATTAGATTCCAGATCAGTAAAAATTCAGGGATGGCAGCTCTGGTTTAACAAATATATTTGACTTTTCCGAGGATAATAGAGAAAAGTGACAAAGGGAGGTAGTTGACATAATTTTGTTTAGACTTCTAAAGCACATTTTACCTGGCATGACAGATAAAAGCCATATTGAAAATAAAGTCTCTTGGGGTTATAGGAGGAGTAACAAAGTGAATTGGAATGTGGCTAGGGGAAAGAAGTGAAGATCTATGATTCATGTGGTAAACCTCGGCTAAAAGACAGTCAGTCGTCTGTGCAGTTTGTTAGACCGTATTTGTTAATATTTTTTGTGCAGCTTCTGATTCTTTTCCAGCAATAAACTATAGAGTTTGTAAATAATATTGATTTGTTTTTAATCTCTGCAAACAGTACATAATTATACATTAGTAACCTAATTCTAGACACTGGTGAACCTGGGTAATCAAGTTGGGCGTAAGCTAATTAGATGTTGAGTGTCAGTTTATTTGATCTCCTTTACAAATACTTATTTTAATGCACTTCTACAATATTGATGGAGAAAAAAATCACAATATTGTACCTTTTTACTTCTCATATTTGTCTGCTTATGTTTAAAAAAAATAATTTAAACTTGTGTTAATAGTTGTGTAATAAAAGTTGTTAATTACTTGCCTGCTGCTAGTCCCTGGTTAACGTGTTGTATTAAACTGTACTGTCAAGTCTGCTTGTCTTTATATCAGTGTTTACATTGCGTTTTACAATTCTAGGCAAAGTGTACCTTTCTGTAAATGAGAGGGAACCTAGGACAGAAGCTGCACAGAAGTCCCTTTTCTTTAATAAAATCATATTTCAGCAGAGCTCTTACATTGATTTTTAACTACATGCATGGTCTAGTTAAAAATATTCCTAATTTTACTCTTTTGACAAATTGGTTCTAAGCTGTCTTCCTTTGAAGGAAGACTGTGACTGACTCTTTAATAGACTAAATTAATTTAGAGAATAAATTGTTTCAGCCCCAAAACAATGCACTATGAGAACAGAGGGTGGAAGAATGAAAAGAAAATTATAAAGTTCATTCTTTCTGCTAACCATGCATGTCCAGCAATGTAAACAGTAATACTTACAAAGGGAAATGGACTCAAAGATTCAAGCCAGCTGCTTTCTTCCTCATACCTAGGATCACAGAATATCTTGAGTTGGAATGGACTCATAGGGATCATTGAGTCCATGTCATGTTTATTACATCTTGTAATAAGCGTGGAATTTCAAATATCCTTTGCAGTTGCGGTTACAAAATATGGGGAATTATCTGGGAAAAAAAAAGTTATTAAAAAAAGAAGTTTTTATGTTAAATGACTGTGGAAGTTAGATTTACATTTTTTACTGAGAACCAAGTGCTTAGGATGGATAGTCCAAGGACAACCTGAGTAAATATCACGAAGCACTTTAACTCAACATCGCTTTTTTGGCTCTTTCATTACTAAGTCTGGATGCCTTGGCATAATATATTTCTACAACCGGAACTTCAGATTTTAGATCTATTAACAGCAAGTAAATTATTTATTAACTCACAGTATATCAGGAGTAATTTGGCAGTTGGCAGGCATCAGTGAGCCACAGATGAACATAACATCACTGTTTGTGTCCAATACCTTTTACCAATCAATTTTTTAACAAACACTTTTATTTTCGTTTTTTTTACTAAGGACACAAAAGACACTTGAGCTGCTTTGCTTACTTGGTGTTGCTCTGTCTATAGGCATAACACTGTTTTATGTTGACTAAGACTGAATATGTTGCCAATTGTTTTTGAAAGCAACATCACGTGGCTACTTAGCAGAGGAAGAGACTTTCACTGTAAGTGAAAATCAGCAACAGAACCTGGAGACATTCTAGATTAATTTAGTGATCTTGTTACAATGTGGGGAAAAGTGGCAACGATGGCAAGATACAGTTTTAGATAGCAATAGCCCATTTGTTCAGAACGATCTCGTCAGGGAGACCAGTCTCATTGAGGAGAGTGGCTTATTTCCCAAAGGGCTTGTGCCAGGCAAAATATAGCTGGTAAACAATTGTCATTGCGCTAAAAAAAAAAAAAAAAAAAAAAAAA
>VWYH01004021.1:81895-192849 GCA_013399365.1 Pampusana beccarii | reverse complement strand
AAAAAAAAAAAAAAAATTCCAGTGTTTCAGCTCTGCATTTTTACTCCATATCATGCAACTGTGAACTCAATAGCATGTTGTTACCTTCTCTGGTTGCTGCTGCTTTTACTCTGCAGAGAAACTGAAGGCACTGATAGCCTTTGAGGTTTCTGCTGCTTTCTGATGTACCTTGAACTTTCTAAGCTACCTGACATTTCAGTATCATCAATACTTTCAATACTTTTACCTCCTGATATCTCATCATGCTAGATCAAGAGCTTAGGAAAAAACAACAAACCCCAGGCATTTTTGTTTTCAGATGCATTCCAATGGAAAAGAAAGGCTTCACCAGGAGATTTACCTCAAAATACAAGCTTTTGAAAATTCCCCTGTAAGTTTCAAAATAGGCCCTATCTCTACTTAGGATCTCAAGTTAAATCAGATGAAAGGAACAGATTAAGATATCCACAAGGAGGCAGTTTTCTTTAGCTCAACTAAAAGTTTTAGTATATTGGGTTAGAAGCACTCAGGAATATGTTTTTGTTTCCCCAAAATACTTGTATACTTACATTTTTTCCAGGAGAACATTAAAAGGATTATTCTGTTATGAATACCAAGTTCTGAGTGAGAAGTTAATCTCTTGAACTACCATTACATTTAGAAGGGAATGTCACATGTCACTGAAATTGTTCACATAGTTTTCCCAATTAAAAATACAGTTGTACTTAAACCATAGTTTTTCACAGGAAAATATCAGTTATAGTCAAATATAATTTGGAAACATCAAAATAATTTTTGTTCAAATTAAAATTTTGAAACCAAACACAATAATTTTATTTTTATATAAAATTTAATATTGAAAAATTAAAAAATGCGCCAAACCCAGCAACCACCTAAGTTGAAGTGGTACAGCATACTGAAGTTCTGATTAAAATTCACCAAAAAAATTCACAAACAATTATGTTTTTCTAATAGAATTTTTTAATTGTCTGAGCAATCATTGACTTTTTTTTTTTTTAATTTTTACTGAAAGTGTTGGATATATCTCACAACAAAATTTTAGTTCGCAATGAAAAAAACATTTTCCATAGCACTGAACATGAGGATGAAGTCAGTTCTGTTCAGGCCACCACATCTTTGTAACTTATTACATCACTAAGCTGTCAAAATACCAAAAAAACATTAATCTGAAACTTCTTCTGAGTTGTACGAATGAATAAAACTCACATTTATTTTCTATTGATTCAGCCTGCTATAGAAAGATCAATACAAAAGAAATAAGACCATGCAATATTTCATAAAAAATAAATAGAACTTATAATCTGTGATTAATTTTTCACTATGACACCATTATGTCAGTGTTGGCTGATGTGTACTCTATTACTCCAACATATTCTAACCGGCCTTATGTCATAGAAACATACCTGATTTCTCTGCTCACCTGTAGTTTAGAATAAGTTTATTTCTCCCAAATTAAAATAACTAGTGTTGGAAGTAACCATGGAAATGGTAATAAAGCCAGCTCATTGAGTGTTTTTTGTGAATGTGTGCATGTGTTACAAGGGCATTTAACTTTTTAAACAAATAATAAACAGTTACTATAATAGTTATGAAACATTACAATTCTTATTAGTGATACTTTAAAAGGTAAGAGAAACAAACAAATCCCCAAACCATAAGGGGAAAGCTGCTCTGCCAATATTGATATATAGTCAATGAAGGATACTCAAATGCTGTAGGGTAAAGATAGCTTGTCAGAATAGAGGATAGGTTAGGTTAATTTACCACAGATTGATGGCCAGCCATAGGAGATAGTGGACACCAATTTTATACTGTGGTTGAGCACATAATATAAATGTTCTTCATCTGTGAAGAGAGATGGCAGGTAGGTAGTCATCAGAGACAGGCAGAACCAATTCCAGAAGCCCTTATTAACATGCAATGCTCATTAACTAATCTAGTAATTTTCATAGCATTTGCGTCATTTGATACCACTTCCATTCATGCACTGACCACACATGGTTTCCATCACCCATCCCAATGTGTGAAAATCTTTATATTTTGGGGACAAACCCAGTGAACATTTCAAATCAAATAAATATTTTGATCATTTTCAGAGCAGGACAATTACGCCAAAAAATGTCATACTATGGGGTAAATGGTGAGAACCAGTGAATATGAGTTCACTGACACTCTAAGACCAGCTACAGAATTAGGTTAATATGCTGGAGAAATAACAAGAAACTAATTTAATAAAAGACAGAAAGGTCATTTGTATGTAGAAACGTAGTCATTTTTAGAGCTCTCTCTCCTCCTTTCTAAAAATGCAATTTATATATAAAAATAAGTAATATTTGTGGTCATGGACAACTCACTTTCTTGTATTCCAACTTTCATGTCTTTCATGGCTTATAGACTTGCTAGTTTTAAGACACATAATGTGTACTGTTATAGAGACTATACAGATATACCACCGTTCCAGGGTATATATATGTATATATAATGTATATAAGGTATATAAATGTTTGAAAAGGAACTCCTGCCTCATCAGTTTTCAGAATCTATCACTGCCCCACAAGCAAAAAGACTATCCTCTTCTTATGCCCCTAGAGTACATGAATGTTAAGAGGCTGGATACCTGATGCAATGTGCAAATTGAGTTTGGCAAATCTGTATTTCTAGCTCTTCTTGCATAAAAGAAGCTGTGTTGCTTTGGGGGCTTTTGGGGTTTTTTTGTTCTTTTGTTTTGTTTTGTTTGGGCTTTAAATTTTTTTTTTTTCGCCTCAAAGTATGCCCACCCTCCAGGTATACTATGGATTGACATTTCTCCATTTCCCTTGGAGACCCAGAAAGCAGGCAGATGGGAAGCTGGTACATAAATGAAAGAATAAAGGTAGTTTCGCATTTTTTCATTGAATTAAATGATGGTATTTCAGAGCCCACTGTCAGTTTTTAAGTCATGTTTTTAGTTAGGTTTTCGCCTTTTTTTTTTTCTCTATACCCTACTATTGTTATAAACAGTGCCTCAGATTACAGTAATACAAAGAGTTGAGAAGGGAAAAAGACATCTTTCCATTGAAAAAAGTGCATGTACTTAGGTAGGCATCTATATTTTTAACACTTTACACTCATCTTGCCTGATTTATTTGCCTTCCACATACAAAAGAAGATGCAAAAGCTAGAATAATACATGTAAACAAGACCTGTTGATAAAGGAAGCCAGAACAAGCATCTCAGTGCCTGATGTCCCTTAAATTCATGTCTGTATACATATATACACATTCTTATCCAAACCCACACATTAGATTTGAGTTATCACTGTCTGGAGATATGTTTTGGGATTTGAACTACCTTGTGCACATACTTTTTGAAGGAAGATTCTTTACAGCATTCCTGGAAATAAGAGAACAAAAGATCAACAGGGTTTTTTTGTCTGTTTTTTTAAATTAAAAAAATGCTGCAACAAAGTGATATTTGAGGGATGAAGGGAAAATGAAAGTTTTTCATTCTTGAAAATGTTTCCAGTACAGGACACAAGGGTTATGTCTACACCAGTAGGTAGCTCAGTGAATCTACCAAGTGAAATGGATGGTGCTCAGGATCCAGTGTTTACACTACTTGTTTTTCATGTGGGTTACTTTAGACTTGTTTTAGTTTGGCCCAGCAGCCTGTTTTCCTGATGGCTGTTGGATGGCATTAAATGTGGTCCTAGAAAGCACCTTCAAGAATAGCTTAATCCAAAAGAAATCCAGCTCATGCACTCCTGAAGCTGCTCCACTCTGAGAACCAAAGCAGTCTGAAAAGCTCAGCTTTCAAAACAATCTGAGCACAGCTAGCTATTCAAGCTGAAATGTAAATGCAGTTAATGCACCCAGCAGAAGTGAGAGACTCAAACTGGCACTGCAGTATCATTCTGAGGAAAAACATGATTTTACTCTCTAGCACATGCTTAGACTCTTATTATCTTTCTATGTCTGAGAATGAAGAGAACTCTGCTTACTCTGAGAGACCCAGAAAGGATAAGGATAATAATATTAAAAAAATGTTCTCCTATCATCTTCATTCATAGACTCCAAGTAGGGCATTTAGTTTGAGCCAGATTGAGGGATGTATTGATTTGGCAACCACTATTTATGATAACAAACATTGTTTTCTCTTTCAGGGAGCTGACATCTGCTTTTCTCTGATGGAAATGAAATTATAGAGAAGAGAGAAAAAGGAAGTCATTCATGACTCTTTGCATTTTCATGACAACAAATGTTTTTACAGACATCAGAAGACAGATGCTCAACACATACGTTTTAATACATCTAAGCTATCATGTCCCACTCCTAAAATCTGTGTGTTTATTGTGTTATCCCCAGGGGCCACATCTATAAATAGCTGCCTGGTTTTGTATACAAAGTGCGTGTCATAGAGCAGAAGATGTAAACAATAAACCAAAACTGTGGAAATCAATGTTTGCTCCCTATAAACCGAAATAATAAAACCTTCTTTGCAGTTTAATTTGCTTTTTTACTGTAAGCAGTTCAACAATTATGAGGATGTATGTACTATATTAACATCAAGATAAAAACTAGAGTTTATATCATGAACTGCTCTTGAAACTATGCATATTTCAGGTATGTTTAATATATTTAATGGTCGAGCCACCATATCAAAACCAGCATAATAGTCTAGGCGGCTATGGTTGCTCTTCTCACTTTGTTTTATATTTTTCTTACAGAATTTTAAAAATAAACTTAAACAAACTTCTCTTTAAATGTCTGTATTGTTTGAACTTCACTTTTTGTTAATGTCTTCCCAGAATTCAGTTTGTAGTCCAGCAACTTTGTATGAAAGGGTCACAAGGATTAGATCTGATTTGGTTTTGTTGGTTCAAGGATGAAATTAGTTTGAGGGACATGAAGCTGTGAGACAACAAGAAGCTGTGCTATAGAAATCCATTCTTGTGTACACAAATTTACATGCACATTGTACCATTCCTATCTCTATACTTCCTACAAAGCAGAGGCTGTTTAGAAAAGAGCAATTCCTGTTGTTTTGATAGGCCTAACCATAGCTTTTAAATCCAGAGTAGCCCAAAATAATGTTCTCCAAAAGCAGACTGCTTCTAAACATAAAGCAACTAGCACATTTAAGAACACATTATTTCTTCAGGGATCCACACGAATAATTTCATGGTAATTAAGAAATTGGATTTAGCACGGTGCCTCAAATTTATATTACTAAAACACTTGCATGGTTCTACAACATCATAAATTCTCTGTATACATGTATACATACAGACATTTATATTTACACATTCGCACATATTTATTTATATATGTGCAAGATGCGACAGACGCATAGATGCAAGAGCTTTATAGATACATATGAAAAACAAAAAATTGCTGACACATTTTCTTGCATCTCATTTTTTGGACTTTATGAATGATATGACAGGAAACACATCAGTGTTTAATTATGTCCAGATGTCCAACAACAATTCTTTATACTTTTTAAAACAAAATCTATTGTATATGTGACACTCTTTGTTTTGCATTTAATGCCTTACAAGAGCTTAATACTTTTCAAAATGTTGCTGCTTATGGTTTTTAGTTCCATAATTAAGGTTGCACCAAGAAGTACCATTCTGTATTTCAGTATTTCTGAACATATTCCCATTCTGCTTTCCATAAATATCAACAAGTAGTATCAATGGAAAAATATTATATGAAACCAAGTAATATGTTTCAAGAAACGTGAAAATTATCCTATGGCCACTTGTGCCCTATTTTCCTGCTCTGTTAGACTAAAACAAACACAACACCAATAACATGCCTGAAAGCAGTGTTTTTTCACCATGAAAGTGCAAGGTGTTGAGATCATGTTTTTTCTTTAATGTTTTGAAATGAAGTACGATTTGCATAACTAAAATATTTCTGCTTAAATAGTGTTCTGAAAAACATTTTGTAGCGACATTGAGAAAATTCTTGAATATTTTACCTCTGGGAATGAAATTCTGACTCCAACAAAGTCAAATCTCATGCTCACATTATCAAGGTTGAAGATGAACTATTCTTTTGAAAAAGTTTATATCAGAAGAGAAATACTCATTTCTTACATATATACTAAGGATTTATCTGTATTACATTCCTGTGATAGTTAAAAATACTAGACTATGTTCTGGACTAAATGTGAATCTTATTGTAACTGAATGACTACTCTTCGTATTACAGAAGAAAAAAAATAGCTGAGCATATAGGGCCAACTATAGCTTGCCTACAGAAACACACCTCCCTAAAAATATTCACAATCTATGTATAATGTTCAGAGACAATGTAAAACAACAACAAAAACAACAACATAATAGCAATGGTGTATTTCTTCAAAACATTCACTACAAATGTGTAGTGGATAACCAGGAAAGTCTTTCTTCAACACCTAATTTCTGTTCTGCCATAACCTTATAGTGTAGCTGTCATTCTGTATGCCAATCAGTATGTCAAGTTTGAGGCAATTATTCTTCCTGTAAAGGAAAGAAAACACCTGAGAACTTTTCACCCACACTTCATTTTTATGTCAGAATGCTCTCTTTTTTGAGTGAGAAGATGAATTATTAAACAAGTAAAGAGATGAAAAGTCAAGGTAGGATTTTACTGCTAATAGTTCTAACTGAAGGAGCCATGTGGTGCTGAAGTACAAGACTGGACAACAAGACGTGTATGTACATGTCAGAAAAGTGGTTGAGATGCAATAATTATTCCAGTCTTTACAGTCACATACATGGATTCCTACACAATACAATTATTGCAGCATATGTATCAGACATTCAAATACAACCAAAGAGTGATGAATCACATAAAAAGGGAAATGCATAGTTGTGCAAGTGATTTTGAAAAGTGCTCAATAAATTATGTCTATAAAAATATATTATACTCTAAGTAATTATCTTATTTGGAATGTGGAGCTCTACGGCAGTAAGCCTGAGAAGAGCTGGCCTTTTTGACAAGGAACTGTATAGCTAAAATCGTTTCAGTTCACCTATTTGGTTTTTATTTTTTTAATTATACATAACTATGCCAGTAAAAAGTAAGAAAACTGTCAGATTATTATAACTTTATTTTGTGGTAGTTTTACAAATATTATGCCAACAGAATATATTAAAATAAGAAACAAACACCTTAATATTTCTTTGGTGGCTTTTTGTGTCACTGAGTTCTGAAAGCCTGTGGCAATTTATGAGTGTCCTAAGAAAACCTGCAAATGAACCTCCAAAAAACCCAGAATAAATTTCCTATTGAACCACAGATATATACTTCTAGTATATTGTTATTGAGGTTGTTGATGACTTTACACAATCATGTCTTTCATTTCTGAGCATTTAAAGACCTTGAAATTATTTGTTGGTGTTTTGTGCAGAATGAATATGAATTTATGGTTTAAAATTAACATATCATGATAAGAAAACACATCCACAGTTACATTTCTATCTTGTGATATAGTTTTGATGCAATGGTAAGTCAGCTGCCTAAGGAACTGTCATTATTTTCACATCTTCCAGTGAGAATGTCAACTTTTCCATAAGGAAATGATGCATTTATGAAATGTCAAGGCTTCTAGTTTAATCTAAATTATGATAATTTATCTTCCACTCAATCTCAAAATAAATGATATTTTCCAGCGAATTGTGTTAAGAATGTCACCTTTCTTTTTTGGCTGAAAACCAAAGAGGAAAGCAAACAAACCAAACAACAACCACAAACATAAACCTCCAACAAATAAAACAAAAGAACAAACCCAAAAAGACAAGAAAACTCCCAGACAAACCACAAACACTTTTGGGGATTATTTGGTACAAGACAGATCACTACTCAGAATACAGGGAAGCTGGAGCAAGGGCCAGCTCAAACTAACACTCATTTTTTGGGGAATGGGTTGGGAAAGCAAGAGTGGCATGTCAGTTGGAACGTGCTGAAAACAGAAAGCCCTAGAGAAATGGGGGGAAAAGGAACTGTAGCATGATGGCCACAAGGAAGATGGAGAATTTCTCTTAATAGAGCTTGATAGAAAAGGAAATGCAAACTATGAGCCAAGGAACTCTTTGTGCTCTTTGTCTCTGCTGGGTTCAAAGAAATAGTATGTCTCTTCTGCCTCTTCTGTCTAAATAAACAACCATAATAGTAAAATACCCAGATTAACATCTTCTAATGAAATGTTATATTCCTGAATTCAAATGTCAGTTAGTTGGTTACACAGAAAGGGAAAGGTTTACCATATAATCACTGAATAATTTAGGTTGGAGTGACCTCTGGAGGTTATCTGGTTCAGCTTTCTTCTCACACCAGGGACAATTTAAATCAGACAGTCAATCACCTGTATTGTACTGTATCAGTAAAAACATTTTCATAGTATGTATTGGAATTCTACCTGTTACAGATTGTGTTTGTTACCTGTCACCCTGTCACTGTGCCCTTCCAGCATGAGTCTGAATCCATCTTCAACTGTATCTTTTGTTAGGATATATTTGAAGAGAGCAACTGTATCTCCCCTTAGCCTTCTCTTTTTAGGATTGAACAAAACCAATTCTCTCAGCCTCTTCTTTGTGCTTCATGTGCTGCAGCCCCTTAACCATCTTGGTGCCTCTTTTCTGGATCCACTCCAGTATGTTCATGTCTTTCTTCTTCTGCAGAGCCCCAGACTGGACACAGTGCTCCAGATACAGTCTCACAAGCATTGGATAGGTGAGAGTAATTACTTCTAGACAGTTCCATTTTTGCTAATACAGCCCAGAATGAATCTGGAAAAGACATCACCACAAGGACACACAGCTGACTCATGTTTAACTTGTGGACCACCAGAATTCCCAAGATGTTTTCTGTAGACCTGCTCTATGCCCCAGCCTGTGTGGTGGCAGGGGGCTATTGCTTCTCAGATTATAGGACTTTTCATTTTCTTTTCTTGAACTTCTCCAGATTCTTGTCAGCTCATTTCTCCAGCCTGTCAAGATCCCTCTGAAGAGCAGCTCTATACTCCAGAGTATTGACAACTCTCCCCAGCATGGTCCTTTAGCAAACTGAGAAATGCCTGTAGTAAACAACTCCCACACAGACTTTGTAGCTTTGATCACAACTTTGATCACAACTTTTTCAAACCAGACAGTTTTCTGTCAAGCTTCTTATCCATCAGTTTCATCCATATCTCACCAATTTGCCTATAAGTATACTTTGTGAGGACATGTCAAAAGCCTTGTGGAAATCAATGTCAACAATATCTAGGGCTCTCCCCTTGTATAGTGACAGTAATCTTATGACAGAAGGCAATCATGTTGGTCAGGCACAATTTGCCCTTGGAAAATTTGTGCTGGGTCTTCTCAGTCACCCTTGATCCCTCCTGAGCGTGGCCACAGCTTCAGCAACTGAGAACAGCACGCAACCAGTAACTAGTTTCCTTTGAGCAACATTGTATCCTCTTAGACTTGAGCTGCCTTTTTTTTCCATTTTACCTTTTTTTTCCAATTTTGTTTGTTTGTTTGTTTGTTTGTTTTTCTTTACACAAAGTCTGAACATTATTCGGAGTGAAAAATCTCACTGCCTTGTTATAGCGTTGTGTTATCAATAAAGGCCATAATGTGAAAAAGTTCAGCTCAAATTTTTATCTGGCCTCAACTGCTCTTAATATTGCAATCTTAGGAGTGATTCTTTTTTTCCATAAAAGTCGTTATTTTGAAACCTATTTAGCATTTGCTATCTACAACAAAAGGAAGATGTTCCAGACAATCCCTCCTAGCTTGTGTTCTAAATCAAACAGCAAGGTGGGACATATTATTGTGAACATGTGTTGAGACCGAAGGGTCCTGAAAAGTGCAACTCAGGTTTTCCTCTTTTCTTCCAATTAAATTAACAGATTGAAGGAGGTTTCTGTCTATCTGACAATAGTGAGTATTCTATCTGACATCGTTTTGTTTGAGAAAACCACGGGGAAATCCCAGATTGGAATTTTGATTTCTTTTCTTCATAATGGGCTTTGGCTGCTACCCTGCCACATAATTAAGTAAGCTGTCAATATATATTGCAGCCACTAGAGAAGTATACTCTGTCAGTACTTTTCCCAGGTGAACGGCACATTAGAAGCATTTCTACATCTGACTGAAAAAGGTGGAAATTGGCAAATAGAAAGCTATGTCAGTGCATCACTCTCCTGCATGATTTTTGACAATTTAAGCTCTTAATTTTTTCTAAACGTACTTGATACTTTTGGTACCCTCTCAGAGGCAGATCAATAAATGTGAAGAAAATTAAATTAATTGCTAGATAAAGTTCACTCTGAAAAGTATGAATAGCCTGACAACTATAAGGGGAAGAAAAAAAAAAAAAAAAAGTGAAAAGTTTGAACAAGGATTTTGGTTTTAGATTTTTTTTTACTCTTGAGAAAGATCAGGAGAAGGCCAGATAAGCTGACAGATGACTTTAAGAATGCCACTACATATCATACAGCCCTTAGCTCAAGGGCATGGGTTTCTACATGGAATTGTCTACCTTAGTAGAAATTAAAAAGAACAATATAACTGAGTAAACAAAATAAAATAAATAAACAAAAAAGAAGCAAAGTAGTTTAGATAGAATAAGAAGGATAAAGGGGGGTGCCTGACTCCTCATTAAAAAAATATTGTGGTTAGAGGAGACTGTGCAAACAAAATAAATCAAGATTTGGAGATATTCTGAAAAAGACAAAGGACAAACAAAGTCTAAGAACCACAACAGGCTGAATGGATGGAACTAATTAATACATAATTGTCTGTCTTGATAATTTGACATTTTAATATTGGAGTCTTTCAATCCAGGCTGTAGGAAAAAACAAACAAACAAACAAACAAACAAACAATAAAAACGAAACAAACAAACAAAAAGAAAACAAACAAACCCACAAAAACAAAACTGAAAACAAACAACAATAAAACACCACCAAAATAAAAAAGAAACAACAAACAACAAAAACAACAACAAACAAACAAACAAACAAAAAGCAAAAAATGCCACACAACAAATCAGAGGCCTGCTATTTAGTGATGTTGATGATACAATTAATTTCTGAAAAACTACATGTAACAGTTTGTACTACAGTGCATAAAATATACCTGGGTCTCAGAGATGCTGGTTCAAGAATCAACCAGTGGAGTGAACATGCCTTTAGACAACGTTACATCCAGTTTTATTACTGCAATATTAATAAGAAAGGATAAAATTAGACTTGCTACTTTCAACACTCATTGTAGGATAATATTGTCCTACCTGTAACATTAACAGAGCCCATATAGACCAAACTGTGTAGAATGCATGCAGTTAGAAATGGAAATATTTCCTTTGCTTCTGTCATAAATATCAGAAGTATCAAACTTCTCTTTCCTTTATATTGCTTAAAAATAAGACACTGAAAGTCTTCCCCTTGGTAGGCACTCCAAGACATTTACGTATAATGTATTTAGTCACTCCAAGATTAAAAAGCCTTTCAAATAGCATATAATTTAGCAAGAGTAAAGGAAATTAGAAATAATTTTTTACCTTATGAATCTAGAGATATCAGTAAGATTCTAAAAGTGAATCCTTCTACAGGAACTTTATTTATTACCAGAATGACTTTGGCTGCACCATACTAAGAATCAGGGTAGTAATATTTGAAGTACATTTTCTAGCTCATATAAGCCTATTGTGAAATTTGCTTGAGAGCACACAAAATTAAAATAAGCAACAGTTTCCCGCATGCACACAAACCCCAGATAGAAGTTTGAGTCACAAGACATTTAGATATTTAAAATATTAAAAATTATTTTAAGTGTCTTTTTTACAACTTGCACTAAAGTCTCAGATTCACATTTAGAAATTTGAGCATGTTGGCTCATGCACAGAAAAATCAGCATAAAGTCCAGTGTCAGGCAGTAAAATAAAGGATCCCAGTGAAACCATATGTGCCTTCTGACCCTGGTATCTGAAGATAAAGCATTTTTAGTACCTTCTTCTGTACTTTAACGGTTGCATTTATGTTGAAGAAAGGAGGAACAATGTCACCTGTGAAGTTCAGAAAATAGAAAGATGTGACTGGCTTTCACTAGCTGTTGTAGTACAATTTGGACAGAACACCATTGGCAATTATTACTCATTACTACTGTCTGCAAATTAATGTCACAGTAGATAGTAAGCACGTACTAAAGCAAAGAAATGATTGTTTGACCTACATTTGGGTTTCTTTTCTCTGTAGAGTTCATCTGAGTTTAATACGCGAGTTTTGCCTAATTTGAGTTTCGGCCACCAAAAGTACTAGTAATTGCATTTTGAAATTTTTTCTACTCGAGTTGATTGTCTTGTCAAGGAGTGTAATGCAGGTCACGAGGCAATACAAATCACTCAGAAACAACGGAAATGCAACATATTCATTCTTAACTTAAACACACTCACTTTAGAGCTAATTTATTTGCTCCCAGTAATTTCTTGCAAAATAAGGACATCAGTCTTGCATATTTTCAAGAACACAATTACAAAAGTGACACAACTTAAGATTTACTCCTTTCATAATATTTAGAATGCTGTTCTAACTCTTACAAAATACCAACCCAGAGGGTTCAAGGGAAAATGGGTCAGTGGATGGTACACAAGCAGCCAAGAAAGCTGACAAATAATTTTAACTAATAGATGCTCTTATAGACCAGAGGACCAACGAGGCCAGAACAACATTCCTGCTCATAATCATGTGAAATACTAGTTTTTCATAATATGAAGCAATGTCTAGCTGCTCTTCAACTTAGAACAAATATGGTGCTCTTTTTCTCCAAGGAGTACTTGTTTCTGACAATCAATATTTAAAGGAAAAAAAAAAAAAAGACTAACAGGCAGAAGACTTGTAAATTTGTAAGAACTGACAACAGCATCCATTGTGTTCTGTTGTTGTATCTCATAACGTAAGGTCTAACTTGTTTTGGGACTGCTGACTCACCAACATTAGAAGAGTGAGTTAAATTGATGCAACAACTCATTTAAAACACTTCCAAGTGTATATAGTAGCCCTGCCTTGAGGATTAAAAGTTGCAATAATAATTTAAAATCACAACAATCCAAACTCTTCTCCAGTGCAGGCTTTAAATATAAGCCATCATCTATCCCTTCAAGTTATTTTTACTATTCCATAAGTGCCCCAATAAGTATTCCTGTATATTAAATGAAACACATAAATAAAATCAATAGATTTTTTACATTATTTATTTAAAATTTGTATCAAAATATGGAGACTCAGTTCTATAAATAATCAGGGCAGAGAGTTCATATTCCTTAACTTATGAATTATAAATCACCGTTGTAGAGCTTAAAGGAGCAACACAAAGAGATTGGACAATACAGCTATCCTTCAAGACTCAAATACCGAGAAAAGCCAAGAGACCAACATCCTTTATTATCTCCAACACATCATTGTAACAATATTGCAGTTTCTTGGGTTAGCGCTCACATTTTGTGGATAACAACCAAGACTTGATTTGATATCTTCGGAAGAGATACTATGAAGAGGCTGGTAGCTTTCATCTTTTGTGACTGAACACTTCAGTGCTGTTTTCACAGAATAGCCACAACATGGAGTAAAGTTGTGTGCTAGAAAGGCTGACATGTATTTGCTGCTGTTATCCTTTTGGGTACCATCTTTAAAGGTGTGGAAAGAAAGAAAGCAGAACTTTTAGCTTGTAGCACCTTTCTGTCTTCAGTGAGAGGTGACAGGCTGAATACCGTGGTGCTAGATGGAAATGTGAACATAAGAAACACATAAGGGGTTGGCATCATTAGAGTAGTTTTGAAGAAGGCTCTTCTTTATGCTTCCCTCTTTTTCCTTCCTCACTGGAATGTAATTTAATAAACCCCCTAATTACCATGAGTTATAGAGACAATTTATTTTATCTTTTTTCTCTTCTCCTATATCTTATCCTCTCATCCAAAGCTTTAAAATTCAACAGTGATTATAAATGCTACAGTAAGATATTGTAGCTGAAAGCAGCACAAACTTCAAATTGCAGCAATTTACACAACTAAGTTAGGTAAAGACAACAACAACAAAATCATAATTTAATGTCTATGTCATCCTGGTCTGAAAATGAAAGGAATCTGAGTCAGCACAATGCTTAATTTTGCCCTGAGGAAAATTCAGGTTAGCACCCCAATGCTCAGTCTCTAAACCCTGTACTGTGTTTGTGGCAGACAAAATAACAGTTTATAGCCAATAATATTAATCATAACTATCAACATTTAAAAGGAATTGTGTTAATTAAAGACTATGTGCATAATATTTATTTCTTTTGATATACATGGTGCTAAAACATAACTTTCCCGAACTGACATTTTTAATATGCAATGCACACTCTTTTTATAGCTTTTTCTAAGAGAATTTCTTTGATCATGAGAGGACATGATTTTAGTGATGGCATAAGTGTAATGGGACTTTAGGCAGTTATATGACCAGGCTCATTGCTCCGTACCATACAAACATTAACATACTACTAACTGGAAAAAAAAAAAAAATTACTATATGGCACAAGAAATTAAATAAAACTGTCTAGCACAGCTGGTAAAGGCTCCTGGAGTACAGGCTTTCCAGGTATCCCAGCTGTTTCTGGAGCATCAGACCTTATACAGAGTGACAAATTTCAACTCACTCTTCTCTCACTTCAATGGCAGACTTCTTTTCCTCCAAAAAAATAATTATTTAATATTTCTTCCTAATAAATAATAGCTGTCTCTAAGACTGAATTTGAAATTGACATTATATTTTAGAATAAGCCTGAGAAAACAAGTGAAACCACCACATTCAGTTTTGACACATAGACAGTTTTATTCAGGAATTGTTAAAATCTCTAAGGTCTATTATGTTAAACAGTTATTTATGATGTCTTCAAATATCAGAAGTATTCAGACTAGTCAGATGCTAATATTTGAAGGTACTGTCTATCACGTTTACGAGCCAACAGAAAGAAACAAACAAAAGATCATAGCCTCAGTTTCAGTTTCTTTTGAGATTTATCGTGCTTCCAATTATTTTTGTCTCCCACAGATTTGATTTTGGGGAACAACAGAAAAAAAACGGTAATAGCTAGGCTGTAATTACAATGTTGGGAACACAAAAAGTAACCGTAAAATAAGAGGACAAAACCTTCCCATTATGAAAAGTTTCATACTGTCAGAGTTGGTCTTCAAAGACTTCAAGTCCAAATTCAGAAAAACAGATCTACAAAAGAGACATACAAAGATGGTGTCATTTGGTTACAAATTACTGAAATCACAAGGAACATTTCCTTTGGTCAGTTCAGAGGGAGAGACAAAGCAGCGAAAACAGACAAAATACGTGGAGTAGGTATAGGGAAGAAGTATGAAGCTTTTGTGGAACTACCAGTGAAATGTTCTGTACAGCTGACAAAATGTTTTTGAGTACACAAGGAGTCCAAGCTGGGACAGGAGTAGGGAGGGAAAACCATGGCAGGTAACCTAGCTTACAAGAGGAGGTTTCATCTCTGCCTGAATGGACATAACCTGCAGATGTGATAGTGAACCCTGCTGAGATTTTGTCTTTCCCTTCACAAACATTTATGGTATTGCAATACAAATATCAAATGTCAACATTTTGAAATAACAGACCTTTATTTAGATGGCTAATTTTAAAAAAGCAAAACAAAACAAAATACCTTTTTCTACATGGTACTTCTTGTATTTTAACTAAAATTTCTCATGTGTAAGGTAAATTCCTATTCCATTACTGAGACTTTGTTATAGAGAAAGCATGACTCTAGTGAGTACTGCAGCAGAGCATTCTCTTCAGCACAATTACACATAGAGAACCTTCTGTTTTCTCAGTGGAAACAGCAGCACATTGAGAATATTGAGTAGACAAATTGACCATTAATAGTATTTTAAAGGCCCTCTCCAACATGCTTACTAAGCAAAAATAATAGTTAAAAAATAGTTTAAAAAAACCCAACCAAACAAACCAAAACAAACCCCCTAAAAAACAAGTATAAACACAAATGCTTTTGAAAGCAAAAGAAGCTTTTGGTAACTCCCAGAGTTCAGACCACAGCTGATCCCGTGTTTCAGAAAGACTGGAGAACCCCTTCTGAGCAAAGAGGTGACCCTACTGTGAAAAGGAAGCCTATTTCACACTGCAACACAAGATTTTATTGCAAATTCAAAAGTGATGTCATTTTAATGAGGAAAAAGAGACCATATTCCAAAGCATAGAAAACATGCACCCTGACTGTTGAAAACTGAACATTGTCGAGATTAAGAGACAGCATTTAATTATGTAGAAGAAAACAGTAACGAGCATATCAAAATGATCACCAAGTTTCAAATTCCATTTTCTTATAGCACACACTGTCATATATTTTAGAAGAGAATGTTAACAGTTCACTTAGGAAGATATCATTATTTTGCTAAAACTGGAAAAGAGTGAAAATGCTTTAACAGAAGACATTTGCTGAGAGCTCCAGTGGCAAATAAAAAGGACCCTAAACACACCACCACCACACTCACCCCCAAAACCAAATGAAAACAAACAAACAAAACCTGTCACCTATTTCCGAACTGGTTAGGGGTTTATTACTGAGTTTTTATCTTGTTAATTGAGGGTTTGATCATCAGAAGTACTTTCTGTTTCTTGAAGTCCATCTCTCACTAAGGATAATAAGCCTTTGTGTATCTTTTCATTGAAATATGGTTTTTCTTGTATTAGTATGAGAAATCACCTTTTCCCGAAAGGGGAATTTTTCTTTCATACAAGGAGAGACGAGTACCCAAGCATTTGGCTTCCTCTGATTTGGAACTATTTTCTCTCTGGGAGAATCTGGTACTCCATATCTGTCCAACAGAGGACATTTAGAAAACATGTGTCCCTTCAAAATCTTGGGCAGCCCTGAGACTGGTACACAGACAATCAAACAGCAGATCATATTCACACGCACAGAGGTACTGCATCAATTTCCAATATTGTCCCTTCCATTTGGAGGGTACTTTGAGAAGCTTAGCTTAATTTACTAAAGGCTACTGGTGTTTCTGTGTTTGTTTGTTTGTTTGCTTGTTTTTTTCCTGAAAATGCTAAGTGTAAGAGAAACACCAAAGAGAAAGCTGGAACATCTGTTCTGAATGGAGGCTTACCAACATAGTTATAGACTGCCAAATGGAAAGAAATTTAGGAACAGCTATTTACTCAAGAAGAGCTTTCTTTATTCTTTTTTTGTGTTTTCCTCCCCCCAAAGCTCTGTTTTTCCCCCACAATGAAAAGCAACAGAGAGTAAAAACAAGCAAATGAAACCTACCCACAAGATAGATCTACATTGCCCACTATTTTAATTCAAACTTCAAAATCATGTAGCCTACAATGAAGTTATACCGTTTAAACAAAATTAGATTGGTGTCTAAACACTGAATCATTTATGAGCACATTACATAAATATATTTACATTTTGTGCTACTTTTTTTTTGCATTTGGCCTACAATGCAGCACTGGAGTTTGACACTTTAAATTATCCTTCCTTGAAATCAAGGCCTTTGGCTAATTAAAGTCACTTTTACATAAAATGAAAATGAACTCTGCAACTTTTCCACCTGATTTCCGGATGTGACTTTAATTTTTATTGTTTTATTTTATTGCTCTATTTTGAAATAAATGGTAAAAGTATTTGTCAACCAATAACATTTAAACTTTACACTTATTTTTTCTCCATGAAAACTTTTGATTAAGTACCTTCAGATAGATATAATTTGTAAATTAAAATAAATATGTTTTGTTCAAACTACCTAAATACGTGGATAGGAACACAAATAAAATATGATAGTAGCTATTGACTTGTCTTTTGTGGCTGAGACCATAGGGATTTGAAAACTGAGTGAAATTTTTTGTCATCTGGGTTCTTGGAAAACTATGCCTGCTTTGCACAGTAGGATTACTGTAGCTCTTCAAACTTTACCTTTTTTTTTTCTTTTTATAAAGGAAGATCTTAAGTACAAAGAAGAAGTAAATGTAACTGTATACAGAATGTTGTCTTCTTGAGTTTTCAGACAAGTCAATGGATAATTCAGACACACAAACAGGATCCCACTAGACTGTTTTCTTGCAACTTGCCACAAATTTCAGTTATTAAGTTTCGAGTACTGATGAATATTTAAAAAAAAAAAAGGTGCAAACATCTCACTGCAGTTGTTCTAAGAGCTTGCCATGGATTCCTGAGCTGATGAGAGCTCTGAGATGTTCAGGTGTTCAGACTGTCTTCTGTAGAGAGTTCCCCATAAGGACCAAGACTTTAAAGTTCTGAAAGCACAATTTTATTCAACTATAAACCAAGATAGGAGGCTCCAACAAAGGAAACGCGAAAGTGACTTGAGCAAACACAACATGGATAAAAGGGTTTGTCATCACTCACCCATTGCCTCATGTGTCTTTGCAAGGAAATCTTGCTTCCAGCCTTGGTTTGAGTCCCTCAGTAACTTTACGAGCTACAGTAAAATCTGTAAAATCTGTGGAGCTTAGAAAAGGAGCTTAGAGAAGCCTTTCCTTCTCCACTAAAACTGGCCTCCCTCACTTCCTTTCAGCAGCCTTGCAGTCTTGCTGCTTGAATTGCTGACAGCCTTTCCTCTAGCTCTTCCCAACACTCCTTGAATTTTCTTCCGTCTTTTCATCTCCCAAAAGATCTTAATGAACTCCTATATGGCTCACTGACATCAAGAAACATTTGTGGAATTTCCTTCAGGTCCTTCACATAGTCTTCTTCTCTCCAAGACTCTGAAAACAAAGACATGGCTTTGTGTGACGTGAATGAACCTGCAGTCAGTGCCTTGGAAATGCCATGCAAACCCAAACAGGCAATTTCCTGCCAAAATCTCTCTGATCCATTCTGTCACATTACTAGCAGTATAAACAAATTTATATTATACCAAAGACAATAAAGAAAAGTGGAAAATTAGTCATTTGCATGTGTATTAAAAGCAGCCTGAAGCTGATAAAAAATAGTCATAATTTTAGTTGCCAAATATGCAGATTTTCTGGACAGAATCCTGTACCTACTTAACATGAGGATGCAAGACAGGCAGGTGTTTCACTGCCTTTACAGATCTTGTCCTCTGTGTGCTTCCTGATGACATTCCCAACCACATGAACTCCAGATCTGATAGGTGTTCATATGGAATTAAGGGATGAGTCACATTACAAGGTCAAGATCTGCAACACAAACACTGCAGCTAATGTGGATATATCCCTCCTAAGAACAACTGACTCCTTGACTTCCTCACTAATGGGCACTTACAATACTTTAAAGAGACATAAGAGTTAACATTTCCCCACATACAGACAAATCTTTTCTAATGCATTTCCTCTGTCTGCTTGGTCAGCTCTGGGCAGAGGCAGCTGTTTGGAAACACCTGACACCTTTTCTGAAGCTGGAAGCAGAGGGGAATGTGGTACAAACACATTAGTTATGCAAGCTCCTTCCTATCATGATTTTGACCTATATTCAGCAGAGGACTGTGGTTTAACTTCAGGCCTGGAAGATGTCATATCGCTTTCAAAACAGGACGAGTTTCACAGTTAAAATAGTGATGCTTTACTGCAGCAGGCAACTGTGAGCATCCTTCCCTGCTGTGTTTGGGTTGTGGTCAAAACTTCTCATCAACAGTCCCAATAGCTAAAAATGAGATTTCCTACTTATCACAGACACATGTGGTCACCTGCACCTCTTAACCTTTCTAAAACTAAATCACCAGACAATTCATTGATTTATCATTGTTGTCCAGGAAGAAACTCAATTGCTGGAAAGTGGAGAAGATTTAAATAACATTACCTTGGGTCAGACAGCGGCTTGGCATGGGATGTGAGTGGACACATAAATTAATTCATGTGCTTACAGGTAAAACAAAAAATTATCTCACAGTGAAACTGTAAAGCTAACTAATAAATTTCTGCAAGGATGGGTTGCCACAGGGCATGAAGAAGTCCTGAGCTTAATTCACCTCCAGTTTCTTCTTGCCCTACTTTCCTCTTAAATGGATTCTGTTATTTCTTTCGGGAAAATGATCCCTGAGTAAAAAAAACCAAAATAATAAACTTTATAATTATTCTGCCTGTAAAGTGTTTTCTGTTGTTGGCCATACCTCTACATTAGAAAGTCTTTCCAGAGCTCTGGCTACAGCACGACTTTGCTGGTGTCCTGCAGAATCCAGATGTCTTAATGTACAGCCTGCAACCCCTTCTTTCAACCAGGTAACTCAACAGATGCCTCTCCCCCTTTCAGTCTTCTCTCCATTTGTCCTTCCACCTTGGTATTTAAATGCTGTAGTTTTTTCCCTAATCACTTGCATTGGGTGCACATACCCAGGCACTGGGGAGGTGGGGGTGAGGGAAGGCTGCAGGGGTGACCTCTGCAAGGGGAGACCAGGGGCTGGTCTCCAGCCAACCCATCTCAGCCAACCCAGAGCTCCTCAGCCATGGGTGGGGTGCCTCTGAGGACATATATTTAAGAAAGAGTAAATTAGGCTGCACAGAAGTTGAGAGAGAGGAGTGAGAAAAATGTGTGAGAAACAGCCCTGCAGACACCAAGGTGAGAGGAGAAGGAGGGAGAGACAGTGTTCTAGGCTCCAGAGACTACCCTGAACCCCTGGAGAGGACCGTGGTGAAGCAGATAATCCACACTGGGGAGGACCCCACACTGGAGCAGGTGAACATGTCCTGAACATGGGAAGGACACATGCTGGAGCAGGGGAAGAACATGAGGAGGAAGGAGCAGCAGAGAGAAGCTGTTCTGGACTGACCACAACCCCCATTCCACATCCCCCTGCACCGCTCGAGGGAGAGGGGAGTGGGGAAGGAGGAGGGAGGTTGAGGAGTCAGGAGTCAAGGAACGAAGTTGTACCTGGGAAGAAGGGAGCAGTGGGAGGAAGCTGTTTTAGTTTTTGTTTCTCATTGTATTATTCTATTATTGATTGTTGATAAACTAAATTATTCTTCCCCAAGGCAATCATGCAAGTGACTGGTAAACAATCTCTCCCTCTTTATGTCAGCTCATGAGCTTTTCCACCCTATTTTCTACCTGTTAAGCAGGTGGAGTGAGAGAGCAGCTTGGTGGGCATCTGGCAGCCAGCCAGGGTCAACTCACCATATCCTTAATCCCCACCACTCTCTGAAAAAAAGAAATAAAAGAACAAACCAAACCACCAGGTAGGACACCACTGTATTTTTTCACTCTGCTTGAGTATTACATATAATTACGACCCAGGGTACATCTATGTAAATGAAACAAGCAAAAATCCAAATTGTTGGAGTATAGACTGTTTTGATACTCTATAACCATAGAAATCTAAGAAGTTACTATTATTTAAAAATGCTCATAATTTAGGAGTTGTTCCTTCAGTACAATTACTCACAAACCTGTCTTCCTTTCTCCATGTTTCTACTAATGGCTTCTTTGGAGGCTCTGAGAAGCACTAAGGCTGTTTTATAGTGGGAGCATTTGCAGAAGGGAGCAGCTGCAGTAGCAGAGAAGAAAGGGCAAGTGACGATCCTTATCAAGTGTCTGTAAAAATGATACCTCCCATGTCATCACACTCTTTTCAATTTCACCCATGCAGAAGGCAGCACAGGCAAAGATGACCAAACTCTCTACATGTATCACAGTTAAAATGATACACTGGGAATCTGCTGCCTGTTCTGCAAAGAGACCACTTCTAACACATCGCTGTGTCCTCACACCTCATTACTCCCCCGTTTGCCTGCAGGTTTCTAATCTGTGGAACATTATACACTTTAAAATAGCTCTTGCAAAATCATTCAAATCATACACCTCATCCTGTCTCTGCAAATGGCCTGAGAGGCATTTGCCACACTGCCTTTTATCACAGGGCTCTGTGCTGCACACTTTGGCTCGTGTGGCCTCATGCTCACGAGAAATGCCACCCAGAGGCTTTTGGCGGTCTGTATAATGCCCAGCACAACCTTCTGAACGTGTTCACAGCAATAAATAATGTAGCATTTATCTGACAAGATTCTATCAGAGATCCTGCTTATGAAAGTAATTGGCACCCTCTGGTGGTGCATGGCTCCTACTGCTTGAGAACTCTGTCCCCAAATGACGTATGCAGTGCTAAAAGTATGGTACCAGTTTCTGACATGATGACAAAATCACAAGCCCTAGAAAAAATGCCAGAGATGCTCAAATCTGAAAGCAGGCTCTATCACATTAAACTGCTTAGATTTCAACACAACATGCTCCCTAGAGTCAAAAAACAATTAGGAAAAAGCCATTCCTCTTCTCAGTACCTGGACATTTCGAAAAAAAATCCTAAATTTTTACCTTTTATTTGAGTTTAAGATGCCAAAAGTTTACAAAATCACCATAGGCAATTAAAATGAAGTCAAGGAGGAAGATAACAGAACTATGAAATTTGCAGTTGGTTTCTTACCCACACATCCCTTCCCACAGGAAATGTTATGGTAGAATGAAGATCTGGTTTTAACTTTTTTATTTTTTAAGTTTTACAGGAGCGAAGCCTAATTTCAATGACAGAGCTAATCTAATTCAAATTGCAGATTGGTTTGATTGACAGGTAGGAAGAAGGAAGATGGCTTTACTGGTGCCTACCCAGTCATGCAGAAGATAATGTAAGCTCCCCCAAAGCACTTGTTCATAGAAAGGGCAACGCACAGAACTGTGCACATCACATGTCATGTTATGAAGGGCAGAAAGACAAATATTATCATACCTGGGGCTGTGTGTGCCCTCACTCTTTTCTTTTTGTCAATGGAGCGTTAATGCTGACAATATTGAGAATGTCATGGCCATTAATCTGACAGCATATGAACTAGCAGGGTAGAGAAGACTGATTTTGCAAAATCATGTCATTTGCAGAGAACACTTCACAATTGTAAAGTACAGGCGGGAACTGCAGCTTATTCAGTGCTGCCCTAACAGCCATCTCAACTGCCTAGCAATAATTGTGGTGAAGTATTGAGCAGTTTGTTAAAAAAAAAAAAAAAAAAAGTTGTTATTTTCCTGTATAACAGATAGCTTAGAGGCCATGTTCAATGGAAAGAATTGTCTTAATTGCTTTTTCTCACATGAAAAAATAAATATTTCCCCTAGTACCAACCCAGTCTTATCAGCGTTTTGATGGAAATGCTTTAGATCATGCCTTGCCTTTACTCTTAAGAAAGTAACTGAAGAGATCCAGTGGCAGTGAGAGCCACCAGCCTTTGGATACAGTTTCCTTATTTCACAAGTAGTTTATATATAATGCTTTCTTGAGTACCTCCATCACGATGCTGGATTATCACCATTATGAAGAGATGACGACTGCTATCTCCATCTCACAAATAACAAAACTGAAATAAAGATTTACAGGGTGACTTGTGCAATACCACATAGGCTGTCTGCATCAAGTTCCTATTGCTAGTTTATTGTCCCACCATCACAATCATCTTCCACTGAGTTCTAGAATCTATTTCGGTAACTAAAGGACTTAGACAGAAATGCTAAGAGTAGTATTTTCCACTTGGTTTTCTTAAAACCTATATCATAGAAAAATACACATCAGAAAGTGTCTTTGAAAGTCACATAGTTCAGTTTCTTATTCAAAGCAGAGCTAGCTTCAAAGATGTTAAGCGGCCTCTAGTTGATCAAGGTTCATCCAATTCAGCAATATATTGAAACATATTTGTAAATGAAATGCAATGGTTCATAAAAGAACATTCTCCTTCCTCATCATCAAAACTCTTCCCTTTCAACACTATTTTGTAAGGCTCATGTCTGAAAATAAGCTATATTTAAGCATCATTTACCACTTTTTCACGCCAGGGGAATTCCTCAGTTTCTTCTCTTCCAATGATGACATCCAATCAGACACAAAATGGGCTGAAGTTGGACATTACAACAAAGGAGCAGCTACAAGGTTGCACAGAACCATGAATCCTGGTGAAGTCTGATGAGATGACAGCACTACTTCTATATGGATCAGATACATTTGATAGATGTTTCATGAAGAATTTTTTACGGCAGGGAAAAAAATAATGTTCTTTACTTGGTGACAGGGTGTAAATATCCTCATCTTCACTGAACCATCCCTGTCATCCGCTAAGATCTCCAGATTTAATTTACAAAGATTATGTCAGCCTCTCTGATTGTTAGAGGTATAGAATTTAAGACTGAGAAAGGTTTAATCCACCTCAGGACAAGAAAGAACTGGAAAACAGCCTATTTATTTAGCAAGGAAATATTTCATCTGTAGACTGCAATAGATTAAGAAAGGTCACACTTCCACCAAAATTCTTAAAACACCTAATTATACTTAAAACTATTTCTAGAAAACTCATCAGTCTTTACTTAAATATCTATGACAGAACTTCATCTCTGGCAGCATAAAACACTATTGCAATATTAATTCTATATTTACATCAGCGTTTTTTAGTCTTGCGAGTTTCCACATGTTCTGTACTGCTGCTTACTATAGAAGTGGTCTCAAATTGTCTCAGAAAATTAGTTTTCAGGTTTCTTTCTGCAGCACAAGGTCTTTAGAGTCAATTAAGTTGAGGGGGGTGGAATTCTGGAGATGCCAGCCAAGACATTCAATATAGGTAATATTGTTTGATAATATCTGTCACTTGTTCTCATTTTTTTTTCTCTAATGAATATGCACGTTTATTTTGCTTCAGCTGAATGTAGATCCTGTCATAGTTATGATAGTTATTTATAAATTAAACTCCGGTCTATCATGTCAGCTGTTACCTACCGAATTTATTTTTGAACAGGCAAAAGTTAGGATCCAAAATATAATGATCCACACATACAGGACATACAAGAGAAAACACAAAGTCTTGTTTAGATTAATGCAATTTGTAATTCCTTTTTGCAGGTCTATGGATAAAGTAACCTTTCACCCAGCTGACAGGTACAGAGCAAAATCATGCTAATGCAAATATTTTAACATAGGACAGGTATGTCGTGCATGACACTTGTTCAGTCTCTTTCACTAGGATCCCTAGGAACCTAAGGTTAGGTTTAGGGTTCCGAGAGCCACAAAGCCTGTAGCTCCAGGGACACTGGGGCTGCAAAAGGCATGCCAAGGGGAGCACGGCACTGCACCAACACTGCTCCCTCCACATCTTTCTCATCTGGGCTACCTGTGAGTGTGGGGACCTAAACCCAAAGACAAGGCTGCCTTTGGGGTCATGGTTTTGCTTACGGTTAGCAGTAGGTTTAGGGTTAGGGCTTATAGAGTCACAAAACCTACAGCTCCAGGGACATTGGGGTTGCAGAGGCATGCCAAGGGGAGCACTGCACTGCACCAACTGCTCTCTCCACACCTTCCTCATCTGGACCACTCATGCATGTGGGGACCTTAGCCCAAGGACCAGGCTGTCATTAGGGTTACCATTACAGTTATGGTTTGGACTAGGTTTTGAGTTAGGGTTCCAAGAGCAACAAAGCCTACAACTCCTGGAACACTGGGGATCTCTGGACATGGGAATATTTTGCCACAGTTGAAGTTTTGTATATGTGTACTTCTCAAGAACAGAGATGCAAAAGCCATTTCCTGGAAGATCCTCCAGGATTCACAGTCAGCCCACCTATTTTACCTTCTTATCAAAACCTATTAAAACCTTTCATTTTAACTCCATGGGAAGAAACAATAAGCCCTATCTGGATCAATTTTTCCCGAAAGGTCACACGTGGAGAAGTGTTTTTGGAGATAGTCAAGGCTAGATCTCAGACCAGTGTTAAGTCTGCTGCTAGGGATTAATTTCAAGTTCTGATTAAAATAAGACAATAAACTTTTTTAATTTTTTTTTTTATTGTGAGACTGATATTTACCAGAAAAAGAAAAAGATTACTAGAGCAGATTGTGGTTCAGATTACACAAAGGTATGTTTGCATGCTTTAAAGGTCATCATTATAGTACTGCTGCATGTATCAGCAGAGATCTGCTTGTTTTTTGTTGCTCTGGAACTGCTAATGACTCCTGTGTATAATTAAAGCTAGGATTAGGGTTGGGTGTACTGTTCAAGTTAATATCTGTGTCTAGAGAGACTGGCTAATTCAGAATTAGTACTACAATCAATAAGGTTTGGAAAGCCTGGTCCAACGGCAGTATCTGGGACTACCAAGGGTGGTCAGCTTTGAATATACTCCTACAGTTGTCACCTCTCTCAGTTTGTTCTGATTCTGCCAAGGATCTCTATTGCTCAGACTATCAGAGCCTGGTGAGCTACAGCTTTGGCTGCTGTCTCCAAGAGAAATAAAACAGGTTATTGGGAAAACCTGGTTTTGTTTTGTTTTCTTTTGTTTTCTGGAATTGGTACTGGCTACAGGAAGACAGTTCCAGAGATGTGATAATTTAAAATTGTAGCTGTTGGGTGGGCAATAGTATAAATTTAATGGAAGCATCTGCAGGGCCAGCCAGTTTTATCTGGCATGGGCTGCATGGCTTCGGTTAAAGCTAGGGGTGAAGTTAAGATTAGGTCAACAGATACTACCGGGCTCAGGTGGGTTTAATGCACACTGAGTCTTGGTCTGAAACCAAGTCATTTTTAGGATTTCTGCAGGCAAGGTTCCTTGTTCAAATTTTTATTTGAAACATTTATTGCCTCTTGGCACAAGTGTTTCCATGTGATGACACCGTAGGATGTGATGCTGTTTTTTATGAATTAGATCTAAAATTTATCTTGGCACACTGAAGACTTGAAGCTTGTTGTAAGGAGGTGTTGTAAGGATGGAGAAAGCTCCTGGTAAGACCAAGGACAGAGCTTCAGACTAGGATAGATTCGTCTATTTAAAAGTACTTTCTAAAAAGAGAGATGTAAAAAGCAGAACCCATGAATTTATCTGTTGCCTCTCTATGAATATATTTTTCAGTAGTAAATTCCATTATAAAGAAAATTCTATTTAAACGACTATGACATTTGAAAATGGAAACATCCTCTGTGTTAAGCTCCTCTGCATTTACAAATACATGTTGTGTGAAGAGCTCACTTTTCTCTTTGTTAGACAAAACTACTTCTTAAGGTTTGTATTTGCCGATAAAAAGGCACTTACACGACACTTAAAGAGTGTTTATATGAAAACATAATACAGGGATTAGTATGGATGAGAAAACCCATGAAATGGTTAGAAATACCATTTTTGAACAGGAGTTTTTCGATGAGGAAGGAAACAAATTTTTAATTTCCACACATGGTTTCGATGTATTATAGGAGTGAAATCTTTCTGACTTCTGCTACTGAGAGAGAGGAAAAGAGAAACAGAATCCTTTATTTTTTCTTAGACTTCCTCCTCTCTCTTTTTACGTGGATAAGATAGGGTAAGAAAACATAGCCAGATAACACTGAATATTTTTAAGTAGAAGATTGTCTACAGAAAAGTAATAATTAAAAAAAATATTCTGAAGCCTTTGGGAATGAACAATCTTTTCACCTTTTCCCTCGATGAGTGACAAAACTTGTTAATTTTTCAGGCCAGTCTAGTAGGCATGAAGTCAGTAGTGTGCTTCAGCAATTAACTAAAGGCAAAGAAATCAGAAGAGAATTATAGTATAACTATGCAGCTTTATGGATGTCTTTGAATATTTTGTAACTGAGGTTGGCACTTTCTCTTCGGGCTATACCATAACCTCACAAACCAACCTAATTAAGGAACAGCCAGACATTCCCAGGAGCAAAGAGGTGACCAGAACATGACTTCAGTTTTTCTCTTGCTGCTGGCATGAGTACTTTGCTATAATCTGTTCAATGATAATCCTATTCAATGAAGTTTAAGTTTTGATAAAACATTATATTTTGATTGAATGGGATTTCGAAATAAACCAAAAATATATTTCTCTCACCATTAACCACGCATTTTTGCAGTGATATTTGTACAGAAGACAAGAAAGGAATTTTAAAATTACAATTAATTATTTGGAGGTGAGAAATCTGAACCAAAGAAACAATCAGGTAATAACTGTACCCTTTATGCATCCATCTATGTTACAACCAGACTAAAATATAAAAAATAATAATTTACTTCGGAGCACATCTCATGTTACCTCGAATTTCCCTGAATGTTTTGTTGAGGATTGACACTAAATGAGTTCCATCTCTTTGCCGTTAGGTGTCTCTGTTATCCTTTGTAAAACACCAAATGCTGCATGGCTTTTTCAGTGCTTCCAGAATCTATCTAGAGGAGTCTCTTTATTCCTCTCTCTTATGCTTTTATTTGGAATGGACAACATGTATATTAGTTGTTTTAAGGATGATATAATGCGTCTCTCCTTATATCTTTAAAGTTCACGTAGGACAACTAACTAGGAGAAATGTTGCAGTGTTGCATCCCAACACAGAGAAGGAAATTTCTTAATACCAGTTTCTCAGACTGTAAATAAAATAAAGCACAAACAAAAAGGCGTATAAAAAAGTATTTTTCCAGCAATTTTCTGCCCATGTTCCCTCACCATACTTATTTCTCAAGTGAAGCAAAACAGAGTCTTAAAATGCTGAGGTATCCATCTCTTGAATCTCTGTGCCCTCACTGCTTCTGTACTGTCATTTAATTATCAACTAGTCTTCTAACCAAAGTACACCAACTTTCTATTTTCTCTGTGTTACAACTTTCCAAAATTTCCAAGTTTTTCCTAGAATGCAAAGCATTCAATAACTTTATGCCAGATGCCTCCATACTACCATGCTATCAGACAAAAAGGGTTAGGAAAATAAATGAAAAACAGAGAGAGCTGTAAGATAACATCTCTCAGCAACTCCTGTTACTTTACATGAAAGGATTAATGAAAGCTGCACAATCAAAACAGAAACCTCAGAAAATAAGGTAGCAATGAGAGACCAGATTTTTTCAAAATAATCTTTATTATCTGGGCAGAAAGAAAACTTCATCTGTCAGATTAGCCAAAGACACATGATCAGCCTAAGTATTAGATACCTCCTAAGCAAACGCCATCAGCCCACGGTACTTTCTGAGGAGTGACAGACTCTGTCAGCAATTCCAGTCACAGGCTGGCATGGACTGCATTAGGCTGACAGAAATACTTCAAGAATTTAGCTGACTGGCCTAAGGAAAGGGTTAGTTGTATTCTGTTTTACATCTTTTTGTTTTGGTCCTCCTTTTTTGGTAAGGCTAGTAGGGATCTGTGGACTGAGCTAGAATCTGTGCCTGACTGCATGACATGAACAAAATTGATACCTAAATCCTCATTGCAAATCCTTTTTCCTTTATGGATTCTGGTACCATTAAAAACAGTTTTATTTTTCACAAACCACCCAAACTTGCAAGCAGTTGGAAAACCCAATTTATAACTCATAAAGAAGAAATTATTTCATCCAAGAATCAATGAGAAACAATAAATGTGGAATCCACAAAAGGTATTTTACAAAAACTGCTTTTTAGAGCAGAAACCATTTTAATGTCATCTGAGTGCATGCTTTATGTTGGAAAAAAAAAAGCTCAGTGTACCATCTGGTACTTTTAATAGCAAATGAACAACATGAGCTGTAGTTAATACTGCTGATGTAAAATATAAGATGGATGTTCTAAAACTGCTCCCTAACAGATATAAACATGTTTTGAAATATGAATGAGCTCAAGCAATACAATATGCAACTCCTACCAGCCAGCTGTTCTGAAAAGATAAGGCAACACTAGAGTTTTAACAAACCCTGTGCCAGGCAAAGGCAAGCTCACTTCACTGGCCCACAAGATGGTGGGGGAAGCATTTCCTATCTAAAGCACACATAGGGTGACAGATTCATTCCACTAAACCCCTCCAATCATAGGAGAAATAATTACATCTTGTATAGAATTGCCACACTTCTCACAACCTGACAGGTGGTATGAAAATGTCATAATGAAAATACGTATATATCTTTAGAAGAAACTCCTGTGGCAAATTAAAGATTTTTTCACAGAGGTGTCCAGAGAAATTGAAATATCACTTCTTAATTTTTTTGCTTGACATACGATGTTGCCGTGAGATTAGTTATAACATAGGTCTTGGTCCTGTAAATGCTCATGTACTGGGACACAGCACATGGATAACAGTCCAGCCAATCTAGATAACAGGTGTCTCTGACAAGCTCAATATTGAATTACAAAGGCATGGATCTGTATTACTTCTCCCTAGTTTTAAAATTTAACATTACGTACCTTCTTTATAATACGCATTTTCAAATCTCTGGATGATCAAGGCTATGATATGAGAAATTTGTTTAACCTATTGTCAGTAATACTTGTCTCATTTCCCTTCTGCTAAATGGTATTTGATTGCTTTTATTTTCTGTAAAATGTTCTTTCTCATCCTGAATGATGAAATCTTGAAAACAGGCAAAAGTGTTTATTGACAGAGAACTAGTTGCTGAAATCTTTTTAATATTGTCTACTAATGCTTGGTCTTTGGGTAAGAAACTTTTGCTAGTTTTGGTTTTAGTTTGCTAGAACACAAACTAGATGCTTTTTCTCTTTATTAATTTGAAATAATAAACCGTAGAAAAGAACACTTATTAAAGCCAGTTATTTTTTGAAGACTCTTCAGATTTTATTGAAAACAAACAAGTTATGAATCATCAGAGGCTTTAATTCAGTGTCCTGTTGTATTTCTCACACGTGATGAATTATATTGTAGTTAACTAGAGCTGCACTAACTTCTAGTCCAGTTACTTCTCAGCATCTACACTGAATATTGGTCAATAATACATATAAACTACCTGTTTAAGTCAATTTAGATCAAAATTAGTATCAAAATTGTCATAAAAAATTTTGAGATCATCTCACAGAATTTTTGTCATCCAGAATGTGTGTAGTCTAACCTAGTCCCTTTGATTAGAATATCTGCTTTGGTTTGTCTGTTATTGTTTCTTAAACTTGTTTCAAAGTGTGGGTGTAAATTAATAAACTAAGTCAGTGGTGGTTGTAGTAGATTTTTATGTGGCACCTGAATGTACTCATGTGGGTTTATGAGAGTCTAAATGTACATAAATGTACGCATTTTCATCTACCTTTCATCTACCTATCCTTGCGTCTGGCCTGCTGAATCTGAACTGTAAACCATACATATGAAGATCTATATCTAACGAGAACTGTTTTTGAAACTTCAGTTTTGACTGTTTCATGTGATAAGTATGCTCTGGTCTGCTTCATCTTATTTTCATAGAGGTCTGAACTCCCCAAGTATTGCTTAAATTGACATTTCCTTGAAAGAATTCCAGGGAGCCCTGTAATGTCCTTGGCAGTTCTGACACTAATAGAATTGTTTCTTTTCAGATGGTGAGAGCTAGCTTAAAATCCTCAGTGGGAGGCATAACAAGACAAATAATAAAGTGTTTTTTAATAAGGCAGCTCAGTATTGGATTTTACAGTTTCATATCTGTGGACACACAGCCGTGGAGATAATAGATTCAAACGATTAACATCAGGGAGGTATGTTGATGCAAACATGTCTCATCATAAATCCTGCCATCGGTAATGAGAGTGACCATACTCTATTAAACTCCTTGTGTTTTTTGATTACTGTAGCATGATCACATCATATCAAAAGCAAAGCAAATAACTAACCTTAAAGGAAACCAACCTCTCCAGAATTCTCGCAATATTACCTGGGTTCTGTGTTTGTTCAAATTCAGATATGTAGATCCCTTTCAGTAATTGCTGCTTTACACGATAAAATGTTTGCTCATAACATTTCAAATCTAAGGTAATTTTTTAGCTGGTAACTGTGGATGATTTTTAAATTCCAGTTTTACACAGCTATAGTTTATTGAGTACAACTGGATTAGGAGTAGTAATTTTGAATGTTCATTTTGTTCAACAAGCTTTTAAAAATCAAACTGAAAGGACTTTCCATAAATCCACAGTTACCAGATATGCACAAGGTTTTCTTGGTCTTCTTTCCAGGTCACAGTGCTGTACTCAGACACGTGTCTCACTAAAGTGGTAACTATGCCGAAGGCAACAGAGAAATTCTATAACTAGGCTACCTTAAATATGTGTGCACACACATACATACTAAATTCTGCTAGGAAGCGACTCCTTAAAGCAAGTGAAATCACCCTTCAGCTTTGAAAGAGGCTTTGGATTCAGTGAACAATGCTATAAAGCAAAAAGATTTATTCTTTTAATTATATAAGACAGTAGCAATTGCTTTTGATGCAAAACAAGTCCAGAAGTAAATGGTACTTGAATTAACAAATGGATTAGGGTGTGGTCTGCTTGTTGGTTAATTTATGCACTGTCTTTACCCTTTTATACTTCATATAGAGGCACAGTTCCTTCTTAATTATAGAAAAAGAAAATTATATTGTTCTACTGTTTAGCAGAAATTGCCAAAATTTAGAAGGATTGACTGATGGATAGGAAAAATGATAATGAAAAAAACAGGTTTGGGTATTCTGACATAATAAAAATAAAATTAATATATTCAGCTGATAACATGGCTCTACTAGCTTGATTTAAATAGCAAAATACTTCTAGTAAATAAATGTTTATTTTCTTTTTTTTTTTTTATAAGCCAGAGTGCTTGAGATTAAAGAATTAAAGAATGACTGCCATTTCATTAGCAAATAAATGTAGAAGAACAGCTTACCAGGCAAATTCATTTTAAAAATATCTAATTTATGGAGAACAGACATGGCAGAAAACCTGCCATTTAGTAAGTTTTTGGGAATGCTTTATGGATCTAGATATTCTAAAGTTCCTTGGTTGCTCTCACAATTTACCCCTGCCTCTTTCTAGAAAAGACAGTGGCAACAAAGGTTTTAAAACTGGAACTGAATTTTCCTGCCCTAAAAGTGAGAGGCTGAGCATGAAAGGGGCTGAAGAAAAAAGTAGCAAAGGCCCTGTAGATCCAATTGTGCTGCTCAAGAGGGTATAGGAAAAGAGTGAAGAGCTACTGCTGCTGTTCTCAATCTCAGCAGTACCTGTCCAGGTCCTGGTATTTCTCCTCCAACAAAGCAGCTGCTTTGCTGTGAGCCAGGCAGCTGGGTCTTAGCCCCAGTCGTCACTTGCTTCACTCATGGCTGCACTCTATCTGGGACATAACTTTCTGTCTTTATCCCACTTTCCCTGAAGTATGACAAAATTCGTTAGGTTTTTTCTTCCAGTATAGTACTTTTGCCTTTTTGGCAGCCAAAGTCTTGACTCTTTTTTCAAGTTATTTACTAGTCCCTTCTGTTGCACCAACTGAAACAGGAGCCTAGACAAAAACTTTCTTCAACATCTTAAATTTAGTCCAGTTTGAGGATATAGGGATTTAGAATTTAGAACATAGTGACTGTGCCACATCTTCCGTAGTCGTATTCAGCAATACTGAGCGTAATGCATTTCTTTGATCTCATTTAATATCAATGCCAAGTAGTGCCAACGATGCCTCTTTTAGTGTTTTTAAACTGCAAGTCAAATAGGTCTCTACTAAATAGTTTATCTGTGTTTTCAGATACTTACATTTTCTGCTGTGGATCAGAGGCAAAATATTACCAAAAACTGTCATATGGATCGATAAATCTGTGTCTGTTACAGTCACACTATTTAAAAAGCATTTGATATCTCAAAGTTTTTTTTTTATATGTATTGGTTATGCTTCATCCCAGTGTACACCAATATTCTGTAATAGTTTTTCTGTATGAGAGATAAATCTAAATAAAATGATCAAAACCAGGCTTTTGTAGACCATAATGAGGAAGATGAGTCTTAGCTTTCATTTTGTCTGTCGTTAATTAAGGTTGTAATTAAAGCTGAGATAACAATCATTCTCTTCTATTAATTTGTGATTTCTTGTAACCTTTAGAGACAAAATTACTTTTTGTACTCCTTAAGCTTAATTATTATTAATAAGCTTATTAATAAGACTTAATTATTATTAAGCTAATAATTCCCTGGATCTTCTGTTAATTTTTGGTGCATTGGTGTGCCTGACCATTTAACTCTCAAAACTCCAAAATTTATGAGTATTAAACTGATGGCTCAGGTAGTATGGAATAAACTAATTGTCTGCAAAAACAACCAACCAACCAACAATGACAACAAAAACCCCAACCAAATGCCCCCCAAAACAAACCAACCAACCACAAAAAAATGAAAAAGAAACAAATTGAATATGTGGAAAGGATTGTTTTGTTCTGGCTGTTTTTTAGAAGAACCACCCCAGTGCATGCTCTTCTTTGTTACACGTTCACAAGAGATGAGCTGCTCTGCTCCTCTGAATGCCTCCTAAGCACCCAGCCCTGTTAAGGGTGTATGCAGATGAAAGGCATACACTAAGCTTGGGTTGCTGGACAGAGATACTTTCCTAATGTGGGACCTGGATCTGAGGTTTACAATTCCCTTCCTTTTGTCTCTTTGTTCACCATAATATACCTAGTACTTACCAGGATGTCTTCTCCTTTCCCTGGACATGGGACTTTGAAACAGAGGTAGCGTCAGAAACGAGGTGTAACCTTTACAGATTCTAACACTATTTATTCAAGTCAGGATCAATTTCAAACATTTTCTACCACAGCATTGCTATAGAAGTATATCTCCCTAAAGGCAGACATCACAATATTGATTTGAAAATTAGCTTTTTATTAGAACCAAGTGAGTCACACCAACATACTGGGTAAACAATGTTTTAATGTAGGTTCTTAGGTCTGTTCACTTGCCAGACAGCAGGAAAGGATCATGCCTGCTTTTATATTCCTCAGCAATATAGAGTATGTACCTGCCCAGTTTGGCTGGCAGACACCAATGGAGTTTTGCACTTGACAGTTCCTGTTTATGTGGATGGCTTTAAAAATGCTGCTAGAAAACAGGCTGCACTGTAAGAAGCACCTTATATAGGAGACTAGACTTAACAAGAAAAACTGTTTTCATCCTTCTGTACAGCTAGAAAACTTGAGCACAATTTGACAGTGGGCATGGAAACTAAATTTAAAATTGGTTTTGTCTGTTATATTTAGTCATGTCAAGTTTTCCAACATGCTATTTTGAAGATCTCATTTAGAAAATTCATTAGAGATCTGGATATTTGACTTGCCTGCATTAGTTATGTTTTTCATTCCCCACCAAGTGGATGGAAGGAAATAATTCATGTGAATCACCCTCCACATACTTCTTCACACTTGCCTTTGCATGAAATGAATGGCTCTCTAGAGAGGCCTGTGCCTTCCCACTGACTGCAAGAGGAACAGAGTAAAACAAGATGTAGGTAAACTGTAGATAGGGCCAGCATTTCATTCCACAACCAAACTGAAGTCAGAGAAAAAAATTCCCATCACTGTCAACTGTTAGCAGACTTCCGTCCTTCGTTGTGTCGACTGCCAACTGTAGGACTACTGCAGTGAGTTATACAACAATCACGTGCCTCAGTAAAGTGTGTATGTCTTTTAAAGCTGTGGGTGGTAGAAATTCTAGCAGCTGGTTTTCCTGGTCCAGAATATGATTCATGCTCATTCACTCATAAAAACAACCCTGTCTCAACTGTCTGCATTTATATCTGGC
This sequence comes from Pampusana beccarii, assembly GCA_013399365.1. NCBI lineage: Eukaryota > Metazoa > Chordata > Aves > Columbiformes > Columbidae > Pampusana > Pampusana beccarii. Next base: position 157,376 of record VWYH01004021.1, on the reverse strand, counting down.
TAATTTCACTCTCCTACCCCCGAAACAAACAGAGTAATACCAAAGAGCTATCACTTTTACCTTTGTGGGAATGGCAGGATGTGTGAGTCCAGCCACCTGGATGATAAAGGAAGATCAATACTAACATGACCATCTGGATGACTAAAACTAACATGATTAAATCACAGCAATTAGTCAAAACATACAGTAACAATACATTATGTGCAAACAATTAACTGCCCATCTTACAATTCCTTAAACATCCACACACGCTCACCTCATCTGACAGATGTATTGAAAGATGTAAGAGGTTGACATGTTAAAGATAGAGGTTTGTTTATCAGGGGAAGGTGGGAGAACCCTGTTCTGAAGATGAAGTATAAGGTAACTAGTCATCACACTAGAGCCACAGATATTTATCCCAATCTGAAATGTGCATTTTCTAGAAATACAGGAGGCTAGTAGCTACTTCAATGTAGCTACTGTATAGAATTAGAATGTACAATTGTGTCCCTACTGATACCATATTGGGAAGCTATTACATACATCTGAGAGCTATTTAAATGCAAATAGAATGTGAGCTTGTCAGTGACTAAGAACAGTCTTCTGGACAACAGCTTTAGTAATTAGAAACCGTCTGGAATCATGAAAGGATACAATATTTTCAATATATCCACAGGCCAAAAGGATGCATTTTATCTCCTATAACAGTAGAAGTACCTTGGCTTGTATGTTAGATCTCCGACAATTAATATGCAGAACCATATCCATCTTGCTATTTTTCCTCTGTGTCACTCTTGGAAAAGAAATAAATTATAAGCGTGGAAGAGAGAGTGCCATAAACTACAAAAAGGAAATTTAAGAACACACACAAACAGATGAGTACCTGACAAAGTGAAGGAGCCTTGTTGAACCCTTAATGTCCTTTTTATCTGGTAAGATTATGAAAGACATAAATCGAAAGATAAGTTTGATAGCTCACCTGTCAAATCTCCTTACAAAAGAGTGTTCTCTACTTTCAGTGTGTGGTATGTAGAAGTGGATTCAAAATAAAGTAATTTATGTAAAAACTCTCTCTTCTCTGGCCCTTAAAAGCTTGGGGTTCAGGATTTTAATGTGGCAGAGACTGAAATTAAAATATCCTAGTCTGTCAGTCTAAACCTGAACTACCCTTCATCATCTTTGTTTCCAAGGTAGTATATGCTAGATAACATAATGGCTAGTTTATTCTCTATTAAAAAAACCCCAAACATCACACCTTCGGTGCTAGTCTGGGAGATTAAGTGGTAGTTGAATACTGACAAGAGACAATTAAAAATCAAAATTAACAGTTGCAGTAATTTCCGTCTTCAGCATGATATTGACATGACATTTACAATTTTCAACTTAATTTGGCAGTTTGTAGCAATAGAAAAAAATACAGAACTTCAGCTCCAGAATTTATTAGTTTTAACCATTTAGAAAGGATATGGAAGAAAGTAATATTAAGATATTTCATTTGGAGAGTTCCAGTAGCTAGAGAAGTAATAGGAGAGGCCCATGGTAGTCATGCAAAGGATGCAGGTTTTATGTACAATGAAACTGTTGAAACATCCAGGTCTGTGTGTCTATCAAAATAAAGAGATGGTGCTTGATCTGCAGTAGTTCTGCTCAGCTTGCATAGTAAAGATTTAAGAGAGTGAACAATGCAGGTTGCCAGGGTGAATAAATGTCTGCTGCAGATCATGTTAGAGTCTGTACCATCACACAGCTGTGTTGCTGGGGTGCTGTACCACAGAAACTGAAGCTGTTCCTGCACCTTATTCTTACATGTGCCAAAATCATATCTCTATTCACTGTTCATGCAAGATCTTATTTCCAAAACTTCTCTCAAAAATAAAATGCACCAGTACTGAAACTGAGTCACAAAAACAGCAAATAGTGAATGTATCAGCTGTGTGTGGGCAGGGTGTCTGATTGTCTGTGTGTCTATCTGTCTGTGTGTGGCACATTTCCACAGATCAGTTAAGGAACGGTATTTTTCCTTACAGAGGTAAGTATGGAAATGGAGACTTTCTTTCAGGTTCTCAAGACTCAGATTCCCTACATGCTAGTACTTACCAATGAAACTAACTTCCAGTTACAAAAATCTCTTTGAGACTATCATCTGTAAATCAAAATGGTTATTTTGCTTTCTGGGTGTAAACTCAGATATGCAAGGGCCCTTGATATAGTTTCTCTACTAACACGCATCCCTTCTAGACAAAATCAACATTATCACCTTCTAGTACTCTCCACATTAACAGATTGTTTCATAACCTTATTGCAATCATTACATGCAGTACAAAGAAATCAATACAGTTTGCCAACAACAATGCTTCGTTCAATATCCCTGTCTGTAAGATATTTAAGCAATTAATTTTCATATCAGCATCAATTTGTTGTCTTTTTGTATGTGAGAGGATGAATTATTTTTCTGTGTGCTTTTGACTTATGGTACGAAATAAACCTTAATCAATAAGAAAACAAACCTATAAAGACATTGATTTCCCCATAATTTTGATTGATTTTCTTTGCTACCTTGCTCATCAGAATGGTTTTCTAATGTTCCGCCATTTTACTTCTGTTCCCAGCTAATACATACACATTAATTTGATAAAAGAAACTAGCAGTATGATATTCCTGATGTATTTCTAACAGTGTTAGTTTCATAGATAGCTACGTATCTAACATCTCTCAAAAGATTCTTAAAAATAAGACTGCAGCAACTCTTACGTGGTCTGTAGATAAAGTTCTAGAGATAACTTGAAAAGTTTCAGCAAAATATTTTCTGAACTGGGGCAATATACAAATTACCATAACACTGTGGCATACTTGAATGAGTACTTCCATTTCATATTTCNAGAAAAGAGAAGAGAAGAAAGAAAGAAAAAGTTATCACAATATTTTTTTGAGAATATAAAGAGGCGGCATACTACCAACATTCACTTGCAAGTTAGCAAAAGACATTCATTACAGTAGGCAATATATTAATAAGTTTAATTAGTGTTCTTGCATGAAGTCTAAGAACTAGCAATAAGAAAATGATAAACTGAAGAGACTATATAAAATAACAGGAATGTAACATTTATTAGGAAACTATACAATATAAGATCAGCCTTCAAAAAACAGCAGCGTAAAGTCAACCTCAAGACCATATTTACAATTTACATATACAGATTTACATTTTGGTTGTATTATAAAATACAGTCATGCCAATCTGGCCCACAGAAAATAACTTCGCAAAATTTAATAGTGCACGTTTCCAAGGTCCAAAGAGAATTTTTGACCTACACAACATGGTAAATTGCACAAATGGGGTCAAATAGGGTCACATCAATCAGGAAATATAAGAAGTATGACAAGAGTCACCTAGTAAGAAATGTACCTTTTTAGAAGAAAACCATTATCAGGTGAAGTAATGATCCCAATTATGATACATACTTTGACTATAAATTTCCTGTAAAATTTGTGTCAACTGACAAGATTAATGGATTCAGCTTGTAATGTGAAGATAAATTTGGATTAGATATAAAAATAAGAATTCTTGAGGAGTTCCACTATATCATTCTATTTCCAAAATATATCTTCCAAGCAGCTCCATTTCCATTTAAGTTTCATTGAAGTCAGCTAGGGGACTCGACCTTTATGGAATTATTTTAGAGTATGAAACCTCCTCAGAAGTGCCAAGTTGTCCCATACTAATCTTTCACCAGAAATTATTAGTTTTGTCAAAGATTATGCTAATTAAACACTACAGATAAGTCTCTTCAGAGGACAGAACAAACATTTCAGAGAAATTTTATTTATCTCTATGCATCTCATTACTCCTAGGAAACAAGGACAGAACTCTCTGTTAAAATCTGATAAATTTTGACTGAATTTTCTACAAAGTACCAGAAAGTAATTGCTTCAGGCTTTTGGCCAGAAATGGAAGACTTGAACACCCTCAAGTGGAAGGAGGGAATAGAGAAGAAGGTGTCAGAAGTGTCTGGACTTGAGATGTCTCTGAACACCTGGCAGAAATCTTCCAGGGTCCCTCTTCTTCCAATTGCAAATCACTTGTTTTAGAGCTGTGGAAATTGCAATTGGCAGTGTGCAAGTCCTCTCACTGTTACAAAGGATTACTGGAAGTCCAAAGGCTTTCTTAGCTGCTTCACTCTTGAAATTCTAGTCTTGATTACAAGCTTTTTGTTGGCCCTAATCACAAGGTGTTAAGGTTCTGTTTGTATCAACTGCGGAGGGAGGCAGAAACAGAACATGCGCTCAAATGTATACATGCATTTTTGAGTTGTCCTATTTTTTCCTTTCATAATCAGTGGAGAAACAGAGGTATTTTGGAGGCATAGTTCATTGGGTCGACTTCAAACAACTGTGTGAGTATAGTAAGATTTTTGCTACAAAAGTTCTACCTGTAAAGGAAATCTTAAGAAAATAGCTCAGACATAGAGATAGTCTTGCAGATGTGTAAGTCAGACATCACATAACTAATCAAGACTAAGGAGCCAAAAGCCTTGAAGCCATTGCTTAGTGTGTGCTATCAGTCATTCAGGATTTCTGACGTTTACATGACTTGAAACAGAACCTTTTCCTTGGAAAGTACATGGATTTGAGGGGCAGGGGACGTGTTTTGTTTTTTTACTTGCTCTTCAATTTAGGAAAATTTCTTAAACTTATTCAGGAAAAAACCTTCCACATACAATTAACAAACAAACAAATAACCAACACAAAAAAACCAAAATCCAGGAACTTTGTAGCCCCAACTACTTGTTCTTTTTAAAGAAATCCTTTAGTTTTCTTCAATTTTGTAACACAGATCCATGTTATAGAAATAGAATTTTGAAAACGGTCACTTCTTATTGAAAAAGCTGTGATTTTATGTTGGTACTATTAGTTTTCATTACAGTCATTGTGACAAAAAGTGAAGGGTCTAGTGATGTCATTGTTTTTTATTTCTGAATGTCAGGGATTCACATACTAGAGTTCTGGGGGTTTTAAACTTAAATTCTCCCCTTTCCCTTGGGAACTGAAAAGTACTTAGAAATTTATCTGCATTGTTTCTCATATTTTACCAATTTATTACACAAACATAAATTCCTGCTTTCTAGGTCAAGTATTCTGAATGTGATCAGCAACACTTAAATTCTATATGGGATGTTCCCCACGAGCAATAAGTCATACATACAGCTATAATCATGAGCAAAGAATGAGCATACTATTGTCTTCAGCATCTTCTAAGATCTCAGGAAAGGATGCCACTTGCTTTCAGCAGACTTTTGCTGGGAGTCTATTCATTTTAGGAAGTAAAGGCCTGATTCAAACCCCACTGAAGTCAATGGAAAAAGACTCCCATTGACTACAATGGGCTCTGGTTCATGCCCCAAGTCCAAGCTCTTCATTAACGCAGGATTAATTATGTCTTTCCAGTAGCTTGCTGTACCTAAGGTCCTGGATATTTCGGCTGAAAAATTTCACTTTAGATTGCCATCTACTGGAATTGGAAAGGTGAAGTCGAGGTCTTTTTCAGTGACAAGAAAACCTTAAATGGGGACATTTTCAGTTCTTAGTTATATTCAGTCCCTCACTCAGTCAAAATCCTTAGGCATCCTAAAGAGAAAAGAGCAAGAACAAGTGAAGCCAAATAAATATATGCTGCTCACTGCATGCTTCAGAAACCCAGTGTAGATTCTGATTTGATCTAAGAACAGATGTTTGATGATGTTTTTGGAGAGAGCCTGGCTACACAGGACAAATTAAAAGATGGTAGTATGTTAGATTTTTGCTTGCATTTCTTTTGAAACTGACAGTCAAGGTGAGATACGAGGATTCTCAAAGCACTTTCTCAGTTTGCACAACAAAGCAAGATCAGTTCATAAATAATGAAGAGTGGCAGAAAGATATCAATGTTACAAATAGTAATAACACCATTAAGACCCTGGAACTTGTAGTGTGAATAGTGAATATTATATTCTTACAAACTTTGATAGATAGACAGTAAATTGATAGAATTGTTATAGTGTTATTAAATCAAATATAAAAATATATCGGTATTGTGATCAGTTTTATATAAAACAAAAATCCGAAACAAACATAGTTTGCACTTTTACTATTTGACATTTTTATTTCTGATAAACCGCTCAACAGATCAGACATTCCAAAAGATCTCTAGTGTTATCCATGGCTCACATTTCCTCAAATTGCCATCAGCAGTATTTATTGTACTGTCATTATCATACTGTCAATATTTATCATACTGACAAGAATGGCTAAAAAGTTGAAGCACTTTCTTTTTGTAATTGATTACTAATTATTCCACAAAAAAAATCATCTAGGTTGCCATGCACTTTATTAAAAAGGTCTTTCTAAAGTTACATTCTAGTGCTTAAAAAAAAAACAAAACCAAAAAACACAAAAGCCAACCCAGTTTCAAGCCTGCTGAACAAATGAAGCACATGGCCTGATTTCAGTTTGACTCAATATCTTTTACCATCCCTCCTTCTTGTTTAAATTGATACCTGGTCAGTATTGTTTCATTCAGACTGCAGTCTTTTAAACTTGATGGAGAAAATGAAAGCCTCCCACCACCTGGATCAGGTGAAAAAAGACAAAAATTCATGTAGTTTATATGCTGTTGGCTGAAGTTAATACAGACAAAATAAAGTTTCACATGTATTTGTTTCAGTAAAAGCATTCATTTGCTTTGATGTGGTTTTCAATTTATCCAAGGATCTCCATTTTCCACTTTCCAGATGAAAGGTATGGCTATAATCAGCAAGATCAATAAACATCACAGCTCTTTGAGCAAGGTTTAGCAACAGCTTGCTCAAGGCATATATATAATAGCTTGGTTACTAAAATTAGCCTGGGTCATTGGATTATAAATAACATCTTGATCTATGTCTTCCATTTCACTTAACTAAACAACTGTTGAATTCCTGCCCCTAGAGTCTCACAGTGACATTGGCCAAAATTCAAACTCTGGAAGTTGTCCAAAATGTACAGTACAAAGAAAATGTCCCCCACTGATTTTCAGACAGAAGAAAAATGTGTTAGTCAGGATTAAGTGCTTTGGGGGAGAGGATTTCATGGCATAATGCTATACTGAGAAAAATTCTTTCTTGCCTTTGCTGCATCTACAGCGAAGAATTTAAAGCACTCGGGATGCTCAAACACCCTCATAAGAGGCAGAAGTTAATGCCATGATGGCATCCAATATATTGTTTAAGCTAGTTTAAAATCAAGAATTAGACAAAGGTATTTGTATATTAAATATATTGTTTTCAGCAGTTCTAAGTCTTCTAATATACGTCTGAGACAGAAATTTCAGATCAGTGTGTGATGTTTCCTAGAGGCCTAGAGAAATCATTCAACAAGGCCATAATGAAGTCACAAGACAATCTTGTAATTAGAAAACCCTGTAAGCAGCCAACAGTTTAATTCTTACGATGAGTGGGAATGGTAATCATGCATCTAACACTCTAGACTGTGTAATTCATGTTTTTAGAATAAAAAAATGTTGCTAGGCCTTGTTGCATTGCACACAGTTAGAAATAACTTCTTACTGACTTGGCAAGTCAGTAGGTTGGATGTGATTTTACTTTCTCCTCTTCTGTCTTTCTACAGCTATGAAATCCAAGTAAAAATTTAAATTTTCATTAGTTTCAGATGCCCTACGAAGGTCTTCAACTATCATCTTACATATACTAATATGTTCGTATACCTGCAAAGAAAAGTGGTAACATATCTTTTTGGCCTCACACATCAGGTAGAAGTTAGTAAGTGTAGTGCAAAATCTTTGCTTAGGCCCAAGTTATGATTTTCAAATACATACTTTAAAAGAGGGCAATATACTTCTATTCAAGTTTTAGCCAGGCAGTATTGTTTGTACATACATTGTGACTCAACAAGTGTATGGTCACTAGAACAAATCTGAACAAAAATCAAGCCAAATCATTCCCTTTCTCTTTCCCTTCTCCTCTCCACCACACAAGTGGTGTTCTTCAGGGAAGAACATACTAGCATTCGAGTACACTTTTAGAGATGTTGCCTTGCCCACATCTCTTCCTTTACACTCTTATCTGAATCTCTTGTCACTAGTATCAGACTCTTTTCATCTGTATTGCCAGTCATAGCAAACAATGCCAGCAACTGGATGAAAAGACATTACTTTTAGTTGTTACTGATGTAAAATAATAAGCATTGATCTAACAGGTTTAAAAAGAAGAATGGATAGATAAGAATGCAATGAGACTTAAGAAATGAAACCAACTATCGGTAATATTAATCTTGTTTTCACAATGGACATTCTGTGAAATAGAAAGGAGGTTTATTGACCGCCTTGATGAGAACCAGGATTTTTATTAACCGAAGACATTTTTTTTTTCTTTAATTAAAAGAGGAGATGGTGCGCATCCTTACTTTCATATTCCTTATTCATCTTCTCATTCCACAATTCATCCTCAGGCAAACACACTTGTCAGATTATGCTTCCACTAGAAACAAATTATGTTCATATTTTTTCTTTCTTTAGAAATCGTTGAAACTGTAGCATATCCTGAAAATTTTTAAAATGGAACAGCCCCCCTTACCTGCACACAAAGGAATTCTTAATTAAAACTTTATGAAGGACAGAAGAAAAAGCAACAATGCAATATCAAGGGACAGGTAGACAAGAAGGAAGCATTCACTCTGATATACTTAATATTTTAATTGGCTGTCTGGAAGAAATAAGAAACTCAGTGTCATAAGTCTGATTCTAACCTTATTAAAGTCAGTGGCAAAAAGCCTGGTGAATTCAATGGGGCCAAGATGAAGCTCTAATTGAATTAGGAACTGACTTCAGATAAAATTTGTTACTTTGTTCTCTTCATCTTCCCATTCTAGCAGAAAAAAATAAGTACTCATGAGGAAAGTAACTTTGACTGTGAATTCATTGACATGAGAAAGCTGGACACTGAGCTTTCCAATAGAAAGTGACTGCCGTACTGAAGTGTCTTAAACCTGTCCTGCACTAAAACCTGAGGTGTCTAAACACCTTGCTGATAAGGTATCTCTATTTAAACACAACAAATATTGAACCTTTCTCTGAAAAAAAAAAAATATAGAATTAGTTGAGAATTACTTGAACTAGAGTAAGTTGAGAACTTACTCTAGATGTTCTTGCATAGTTCTCTATTAAATTACTCTTGTGAGAGCTATTTCTTTGCTGCTTAAAGACATCTGTTCATTAGAACAAGAGGAAAAGTGAAACAAAAGAAGAGAGAGTCCAACTCCTTGGCCCGTTGGTTAAAGGCCATCTTCTTTCATGTGGGAGACTAAGCTTGAAAACTCTTACATCAGTTTCAGAAGGAGACCAATTTTATTCCATGAAAAATAATGCAGGTGAACAATCATCTAGTAATAAATAAGAAAAATGTCAGACAGCTTGAATCTGTCTCTCATATTCTTTTGATGGCAGCAACATAAATACTTTTACAGAAGAGGGACTTCATTTACAGTGCTTTGGTTTCTCATGTACAATAGAGTTACCAAGTCTAAAAAATCTCTTGAAGTTTTTCAGATAAGGCTGTTCCTTCCCTACTCTCCCTGCAGTGGCATAGGCTTGGGGAAATGCCAAGTATCCATCATTCCCTTTGGCTCCTGCTGTATTTGTTCAAGTAATGGTCCAATCCATCCAAGATCTTGAAGCAAGATTTGGCTTTTAGACATTACCTACCTTTGACTAACAGCTTTTAATATTCATTAAGAGTGACTGAAAGACATAAAAACCAACACCAAAGCACAAAGTAAGTGTGGAGTTTCTTTAGCCATGATCTGGTAGAACAGATGTTTTCTAAGTATCATGACATTTTAGTGACATCTTTTCCCCTCCCAGAATAAGATGCTACCGTCATCTTCAGAAAGCAAACTGATAAATCTTCTTAATTTTTATTCATCATCACAACAATTGAAATACATTTTGTAATGCCAAGCATGAAATGTTCTGGAAATGGATGAAAGCCTCGCTTTATATTTCTCTGTCCAACTTCTTTGTGCAATATCAGTTCAAATACTTGCAGCACCTCCTTGGGCACATTCGCAGTTTTCAGCAATCTGATGACTGCTTATTGCTCTTTGGGGACCTAGAAGCTCTTGTATTCATAATGGAGTATCCAGGTACCTGGGAGATATGCATACTAAGTGACAGAAAGCATGCCATATTAGAAAATTTATTTCATATGTCAACATATGCACCACATTTTTACAAATCAGTCTGCATTAAACTCTACTATATGCATGACTGGAGGGAAAGGAGGGATTCATGACTTTTGTTCAAACTTGAGCTTCCTGCAAATTTTTAATCTAGAATGTATTTCCTGTTGAAAACAGGAAAGACAAAATGCTGTAATAATCTCATACCATGTTTATTGGATTTATGAAACTTCAATAGCAAACGTTGGGGAGGCTTGCATAAGCATCAGTATTACATGTTATGATGGAATACCTGTATCAGCACAGAATTCTCCCCAAACAATACATCACTCAAGTAGTAGATTTAGAGATAGGCATCAGTATAATCATGAAAGAAAAAAAAAAATCTTGCTTATGCTTTTGTTCCCGCTTTCTCCTCCACCAAGCTTGTTATCAATTTAGACTTTTGACCTTTCCTTTCGAAAAAGAAAAATTCGAGATCCTCAGAAATAACTCAGCACTGCCTTTTCACTAAAAGTTCCTTTTCCAGGTTTCTGTGGATTTGGTCTTTGAATGTGACCTTATATTAAATAATTGCATTTTTCCCCTTCAAGCAATGCACTATGATTACAGTACTGGCTAGATGCCCTGGCTATGCATTGTTTTTGCTAGGCTCAACAGGAGTTCCATAGCATAGTTCCTGTTTCCAGATGATCTATAGAATACATAGAGCAGAGGAAGGTGTTGGAACTGGCTGGCAAACAGTTTTCAAAAGTATTTATGAATGCAGAGAGTTCATAATTCTTAGAACAAGATGAAGCAAACATAACTAAAATGTTAGCCTGATTCCTGTCTGAAAACGAACCCCATAAACTCATTATAGGGCTTGAAAATTGTCCAAAAGGAAGAGAAGTGGCTCCACTCCATGGTATTTTGTACATTAATTTTATGTACAAGTGTACAATGATTTATTTACTTACCACTGTTGAGGTTTGAGATGTTTTCTTCCTTAGAAGCCTCCTTTGCTTTCCACCTTCTCTTGTATGTACTTTGATAAAGAGGATAATGACTGTTTTTTGCAGGGTGAAAATACAACTACGGTATCAACTTTGCTAGTTGGAACTTCAGGTCTTGTTTCTCCCCTAACAACAAAAGTATCCACGTGTCTATAGCACTCAGGTTGTTCTTCACATTGAGAAGTCTTCATATGCAGAGATTTCCTTCTTTCTTCTGACCCAGCTAGTACTCATGACTGACAAAAGTCAGCTCCAAACTGGATAACGGTTCCTGAGAGGCTTTGAGAGCTTTAAAATGTTAATAAATGGGGGAGGCGGGGGAGAGAGGCAGGGGAATACAAAAATTTCAATCTTCAGAGCTTCATGTTCAGGTTAAATGTCATTTGAGCCATGGTGTTCAACATGAAATAATTCAAACAGATGTTTATCAATGAACAAGTCTCAAGAATGCTAAAGAAAATCAAACCAGAATGATAGAATGTATTTTAAATTAAATTAGCTACCCTACTTTTTCTACTTTGACCGCTAAAATATAAAGATAGATGCAGACAATATAGATATATAGTTAAGGCTTATCTAGAACAAGTTCTTCATCACCCACTAACTTCTGTTATTATCATCATAGCTGGAGGTGGATTTGCAGTGCTAAAGAAAATGACAACAAGCCTGTCATAAAGGGCATCATTTCTGAATAATTAGCTCATTTATTGTCATAGTCAACAGAGTGTGGTGAGCTCACCCTCACAGACTGGATGACAAGATCCAGATTCAGGAACTAGACAAGAGCATCAGTAAGAAAAAAAAGTTTTCTAGTGACTTCATTGGATCTTACCCTCTTGCTATGCAGCAACTTGAAACCATATTCCTTATAGTAACGAAATCGAAAGAAAATGGTAAGTTTTGCAGTATTTCACAGTAGTATTATATTTACTGGATTCAAAATCACACCATACTTCTAAGCACTTTCCCTACTATGTTCTACTACTGTTGCTTTTGAAAGATTGCATTTTTTTACCTCTTATTTAAACATTTTGTTCATCATGATGCACAGATCATACAGAAAGGAGCCTGTGTGAAGTCTGTTTGATTAGTTCTGAGATAGAAGAATCATTCATTTTCTGAAAAAAATAGAAAAGTTCTTAAATGTTCCCTTTCGTTTCTCCATTTATTCAAAACAGACGTGTGTTTAAAACTTTATGCTACATAAAGTTTACGTTCCTGTTGAGTTTTCCATAAAACTTTATGCCTGTTGAGATTTTTGCCTTTTGGTCAAAGCTAGTTGAATCATAAAATCTCAGAGAACTAAAACCATGCAGAGCTCCCAGAGTACTTTCCTATTTTTATTTTTATGCATCTTGGATCTAATAGTTTTCCAGAGCACATTAAGCGACTCAGTTAAACTCTAAGAACATCCAATAGACTTTAAAAAAAAAAAAAAAGCTGTATGTTATATAACAGCAAATATTTTTTTTTCGTTTTGTGTCCCCACCAAGATAAGCTACTGAATTACAAAAGAGATGTTCATCCAATAGACATATGCAGAGTACAAAGTTTGCATTACAAAAGGGGTAGGAGGAGTAAAACTAAGAATTCTAGCTGAATTTAAAAAGAATCATAGTTCTGAGAACCCTAGCATAAATAATAATGCCTCATTACCTTTGCTTTCTTCTACTATGAACTGAAAATATTCCATGTTCATATCACTCCCTTTTTCAACCACCAATGTGATGGTGATATTAATAAATAGAGATGTCATATTCATATTATTACTAATAATTTAAGATTTATGTTATTAATAACTAACTAATGCTCAATATTCACCTAGACTGGTGAAGACTTTCCACCGACACACTAAATGTTAACAAGATCCTTTATGTCACTAAATTTATTCTCAAATGACAAGACAAGTCTCTGGGCCTGGATCTTTGCCATGCAATTTACATAACAGTTGACGAAATTCCTCCTGCAGGCAAAGCTGTAATATACTGTTTCATTACTAAGGAAGTGCCAGATATGCTCAGAATATCAAACAAAACCACCCCATGGATGTTTTCTACACCAAAACAGTCAGTTGAATGCTGGAGTGAAAAAGTTAGAAAGGAATTAAAAGTTTCTTCCATTTGGCAAGGAAAACTAAAAATGCAGAGGCTTGTCTCTGAAAAGAAAGAAGACAATAATTCTTTTTGGTCAGCAAAATCAACTGCATTTAAAATATCTGTTCCAAAATAAAGGATGCCAACTCTTTGTTATAGATTTTTAAACGTTAGATTTATAATTCAAATCTGGTATACAAATATAAAATTGTTTATATTCCTCAGCTGAACTCCACTTTATGATAATATGAAATTTGTTATGAAAATGGGGGTTAGGATTTGGTTTGTATAGTAACCAAATGTTCAGCTGTTAATCTTGTTACTGTTAAAAATATTATTGCTGCATTGATCATTGGGAAAATATGCTTACTTTAGATTGCTGGCATTATTTTCCTTTGTTTTACTAGCTTACATGGGTCAGCTAAGTATAGAGTCTGCTTTGAATCACTAATTTGTCAGACAAAGGTAAAGAGCAACTCACCTATATTTTCACTGATGTTGAAAACTCCTCTAGCACTAAACAAGAAATAAGGAACGAAGCTCTCTTTCACTAATGTAAATTATATACTGTGCCTCACTAAAGACAGTGAAAGCCATTCATTTTCTACAAACTGATTTTTCCTAATTAAAATTTTCACTGAACTCTGGAGAAATCAGGATATAGAGGGGTGTTGTGAATAGAGTATGTTACATGGCCCTGCAGTTTTATTAACAAAACCTCATATGGAAGAGGTCTTAATTTACTGATGCAGTTGATGCAGCTGAATACTTCATTGAACCAGGTATATGTATTTAGGATTTGTGAAAAAGCTACTTTGTTTTGATTTGGTTTGTTTTTTTGTTTAACAGCTGCAGCAAGTGCCACAGGTGCCTTTCACATCCAACTAAATTATATGCCAAGTAATTCCTTTCTGATGAAACCACCATTTTAGAAATAGTTGAGTGCATTTACTGTGTCTCTCACTGGAGCTGAAGAGAACAGACTGCAGAATGGTAAACTGAAAAGGTCTAAGTCAGTAGATGTTGCAGAGCTGTCCACTGCATGTGGCCACACAAGACTATCTGTATAGGCTCGGTAAGTCCTTGCCTGCCTATACACTTATGCAAGTGGTTGTCAAGTCCTTCCAGAGCCCTGAACAGAATTGGCACTCATAGTTGTGGTATCCTGCTCCCTGGTATAAAGAAGGATTGCACTTCAATCTTCCTTTATTTGAGAATGGAGAGATGCAATGCTGTTGCATGGTATTGGTCAGGCCTGTTACCTTGGTAATGAAATATGAGCAATCTTATTCCCTCTGGTTTTTATCATGGGTCACTTATATCGTCTCTCCTAGTTAAGGTTTGTTGCTTGAAGGGGATGGCAGCTTCCCTTTTTTCCTAAAATGACTTTGTTGGGAGACTGCAGATCAGCGTGACTCCTTTTCCTGGGAAAGAAAATGGAGGGAAGCAGCAAATCCTGCTTCTCCTGGTAGGTGATGTTCTTATCTTGCTGGTGAATGCTCTGCCACACCACTGGCAGGTGTTTGCCAGACAACGCAGCTCAAATATGTTTTAATAGGCATGTGAAAGAAGCTAGGATGGTGATTTATGTTGTGTGGAGGGATATAATAACACAAATGCAGCATAGGAGGAAACATAGAAGCACTTGAAACAAAACTTGGTTTGACAATGGTGCTGGTGTCATTGGGAGAAGACAAGGGGTGGATGTGAGTTTCTCATTGTGGCACACTGAAGTATGGCCATAGTAGGAGAAGACATGAAAACCCACAGGTATACAGACCAGACAACACTGACGCAGAGTCGTTAAAATACAAATCCAATATCCCTAATAAGCCCATATGCCAGTCCATCCCAAATCATCTTCGTAGCTTTTTCTGTCTTTCATAAATTGAAGGTAATTAAGATATGCTGTGATTACATGTTTTCATTTTGCTGTTTATAGGCAAAGTAAGGTTAAGTTGGCTCTGAAGTGATAGATGGGAAAGAGCCAGGTAGATATAAGTGTAATACAAGGTCAGTGAGCTGGTAGGATTTCAGCATTTTCAATGGATTTGGAGGAGAGAAGGGAACAGAAATAAACTCACTTTGGACAGAAATGAAAGGCAACAGTGATAAAGATGTGAAATGATCATCAAAGAGTAAAGACAAATGATGCTAAGGTAATGACGAGGAAGAGCAGTGGAGCCATGTGTCTAGGACTTCACATCAAACGTTGAGTCAGGAGTGAGGACATAAGAAACTTGCATATCAGTACAGACTTCTGTATTAAAAAGAGTTTTGAGTGGTGCAGTTTTCATATTTGTATATCACTTAGCTCTTCAGCTGTGCTCCTTCAGCTGAAATATGTTTGTGGTAGCAGGGAGAGACAAGAAAACCCAAAAGGCCAAATTCTTGTTTGCAGAACAGTGTTTTATAAAGCAGAATTATTAAAGCTATTTTTTTGAGTTGGCCATGGACAGTACATTTTCGTTTGGTGCCTAAGGAATCCACCTTTCCTAAACGTATGTGTTAATTTTTAAATGGGTATAAGCAACAATCCTTCATACTCTTCTAATTAGCAAGCATTTCTCTTTTTTTTTTTTTTTTTTTGGTGGTTTTTGGTTTAGTTTGGTTTGGTTTTTTTTGGTGCTAGCAATTTCTTTTGAACAGGAAAACTTTCTACTTTCACTTATTCCCTCCCATTGCTTACATAATTGCTAGGTTTGAGAGAATATCTCCTGCATGAAAATGGAGAAAAATAGAAGGATAAGGTACTAACATTTCTCAGAGCCTTTCCCACACCGCCTGCTCCCTGCCCCCCTCCCTGCCCAGCCCCTCAAGTTCTTTTTAGAACTGGGAAGACAGAAAAGGTTTACACTGGGATGGTTTACAAAATGGACTTCCTGAGATTTTTAAATGATGCTACAGAGAAGACTTCACAAACTGAAAAGGACGTATTTCCTGGAGCACAGAAAAGTGGTTGCAAGTGATTATTTACACTATAATCTGAAAAGTATATGCATAACACCACACCCATGGAAGAAAGAGAAAAACAAAACAAACCTGAAAAATATGAAATGAAAAATATGACAATGCATTGTGATAGCAAAAACTCCTCTGCAAAAAACATCTGAGAAGTAAGCGTACTTTCAACATTGCTATACATCACGCACATTGCACGAGTCAAACCGAAATGGTCTGGTTACTACCATTCATAGTTTTAGCTTAAGGTAAACATGAGCCAAAATGCATGAAGCCAACATTACCACCTCAGCTAATCCACAGGAATTTACTAACTTGTTATACAGAATACACATAGTTGTGTTAATTTAACACATCAAACCTTCTTTCTATGAAATGGAAAAGGTATAATAGAAAAGGCTAAATTTTACTTACAGTATGTGGTCAGATACCAGTTTTGAGAATTCTTTTTATAGATAATTGAACTTGTGTGAACCTGAATTTTGAACTAGCTTGCTTGAACTGCTTTCTGATTTTTTAAAATGTGGGTCCATAATAATAATAAAAAAATACTTGTAGGAAAGGCAAAGAGTTTACTCTCAGCAACAGTTCCTTGTATTTTAATATTTTGAGTTTTATAGATCACATTAAGATATCTGACTATTGTGTGAAACCAAACAAAAGTTATATTTGCTGTTTGCAGTATAGCAGACTAGGCTATTATTTACACTGACTATATATAGAACATAACTACTAAAAGTTCTTTATTTCAATTATTATATTTTAATCGGGTTTGAATATGGTTGTTTATTTTTTAATAGATAATTTCATAATTTAGCTCTGCTTCCCCAATATACACATATTTTGTCACTTTCAGTGGTGTTTTCATTTAAGAATATACCTATCTACTAGACAGCCTGTTTCTAAAGGAGTTTCAAGATCAAGTAAACATTACCATTCTCACCTTGCTTGACCTGTTCTATTTAAACAGGTTTTTATATTTCTTATTCATTTTCCCTGATGCAATTAGGTTTTTTTTTAAGAAAGCAGGGATGTGTTTGCCACATAATTATTAATACCCACATCTTCCTTAGTTAAGTTCTCTCAGTCAACACTTCACTGGAAAAATCATAAAATGGATTTCATTCTGTGTTTCTCTAGGAGGGACTAGATCCACTCTATGTTTCAGTGGGATTTAGGCACTTAAATATATAGCAACTTTGAAATCCAAGGCTTCAGCATTTTTCCAATATAATTCGTTCAACGTTAAATTCATATATTTAGATTTCTCCTTACATATTTATTTATACACTATCTCTATCAGCAAATATTTATAACTATACATAAATGCGTGTGCATGTATATGCACTTCTTTCAGTAAGTCTTCCATTCTCCCTTGATTTTGTAAAGGATGCAAAATGCATCCATTTTAAGCACAGATGTGGCAAATAATATACTTAAGAAAGGATCATTAGATAGGACATGGAAAGATTAAGGAAAAAACAATGATGAAGTATATGAATAGACTATTAGTGCATGCTAAAAATGCACGTAACTGAGAGATGGCTCAATGACTGCAGAGGATGAAGGACTGTTTTGCAGCTAATATCTTATAACAAACAAATTAATCAAGCTACAATCAAATTATGTAAAATATAGTGCAAATATAGTATACAAAAAAGGAAGCAAAATACCTGAAACCCTTCTCATGTCATTTATAAACCATGTTTGTAGAAATTGTTTTGTAGAAATGAGATTTCCTGTATTTATAATTATGTAAAATACATAGTATATATTTAAATAGCTGATGTAGATCACCTTTCTTTTTGTATCAGTCTTTCAAGGTTTCACTTTTCCCATTTATTTATACTTTGGGAAGATCCATGGAATTCTTCCAACTTATTCAATAAAACTATTAATAGCAAACTTTTTATACAGAAAAACCTAATAGCCATGAATGACACAACGTGTTTGAGAAGGAACTGGGATTTGTTTTGAAACAGAATTTGGAAGATAACACTTTAAATGGATAATGAAACTATGAATTTATGCGTGGTTATCGAGTTCTTAAGTGAGGGAGTTTTCCACTTTATATAATAATGGCTTTTCAGCCTACAATAATTAATTAATAACTCTCAGGTTTGATTTTGGTGTCAGTTATTAATGTTTACAGCTTGAATTATGGACATCATTTTGGTTTATATCTATATCTCTAAAATGGGAGCTCGGCCATAACATTTGTATAACTGATAAAAATCTGCTGCTATGCTACACCGAAGCAAACTTCCTGATAATTGCCACAGAAATAAATTAGTAAAGAGTACAGAATTGAAAACAAAGGTTATGACAAACCTTTTAAATGAAATTATGCTATCAACTTTATGTGTTATGAATTCATTTGAATCTTGAGAAATTGATGTGTTTTGATTTTCAATAAGTGAGGGATGAGAGACAGCTGATTCTTTGATGTATATGAGTTTCAAGTTCCCAGAAGCTACATTTTGAACTTAATATCCCAAATTACACGAGATTTGTAAATTTGGTAAAAGAAAACAGTGACATTAAACTCAAGGTAAGAAATTATTATACATTGTTTTATGTATCTTTATATAAAAAGTTACAAGTAGCAAGCATATGACACAGAAATGGAACAGTTACAACAATAATTGTGAATGCATGCTTTTTACAATGTATCTAATAAAGGGATATTTGCCAACTCAAATATTCAGTAACATACATGCAGATTTTCTCAATGTCAAATTCAGTTATATTGCTAGATGCTTATCCAACAAACATTTCTATTGAAGTGATTATGAATGGCTAAATACCTGATTTCAATAAATTGTTCCTGAAATTGGGAATTTAACTTGCAACAAAAAGAAGAGAGAAAAAGAAAAAGATAAATGACCAGTAAGCATAATAACCGAAGTCTTATTGCCTTCTAGTAATTTTTCTCAATACTGTTTGCTGAATTTTGTCATGATATGAGAATAGCTGGTCAGAGAGTCCATAAAACCTCTAGCTGGTGTTTCCAAGGATGATAGTTTCACATTTCTTTGTAGCACGTTCAAAATCACCCAGGAGCGCACTATTCTCAAGCAGTCTATATAATGAAAACAACGCACATATAACAAAAGTTCAATGTAAATCTTCCACATATCACACAACGGATAAGTGACTAACAGACATAAAATATGTCAACAGAAATAAAACTAAGATTTAAAAGAAAAAAAATAAATAAAAGGGACAGTCTCACTTAGGAGCTAATTTCTTCTTCAGGTTTGCAGCGCGTCTCCAAATGTCTTTAAAAACTAAGAAGCACTTGGTGTCCAGCAAACAAATTACAAGAGAAATATATTATTTTGCAGTGGAATATCTTGTTAAGGAAGTCAGATAAGTCTGTACTTCTTAGGTTTGGATAAAGGCAATGAAATGAAATTAGAAACATGTCCTCTCTCTCAGACAGCTGAAATAACACAACATAGATTTTTCCATTCATAGTTTGTATGACTGTGTAAAGAGTTGTCTGAAAGTAAAACAAGGTTAAAATATGCTCTCTATGAGGAAAAATACAGACAAATATTTACCTAAACTATCTAGAAGCAATAAAAGCATTCATGTATTCTCTCCTAGTAAAATTGCTGTATACATACATAGGCATATAAACATGTGTATACACATATCTATGTTTATATACATATGCACATATACATATATAAATTGACAGATAAGAAGCTATCTATAACTTCGTTATAAACACCTGAGATTATGTGTATTGAGATTAAGTGTTGATAATGAATTATATAAAATGAAAAACTTAGGAAAAAACTCCCAAAAGGAAGTTTATTTTGCAGACATTAACTTTAGTACTACAGAATCTCTAAATTTATCAGTACTACCACATACCCTTCCCCTGACACTTCACAAGGTTGAATGAATAAAATGAGCCAAAAACAGTTCTATATCTTCCTGTCTTGAGTTAGGTTGCCACATTTTACATACTATTTCACATGCTGGGACTCTGAATTTTATTTTAATTATTAAAAAAAAAAAAAAAAAGAGAGAGAAAAAGAAAAAAGAAAAAAGAAAACAAACAAACAAACCGAAACAGAACCACAAACATAAATGAAACACCAAGGCCATGTAAAGTATCTGCCTTTATAACATGTTTTGTGTGAAGTTTCTATTTAGCTAAGGAATGATTATAGTGCTGTCAAGACTAAGGAATTAATAGATTTTGCTTAATTTACAATGCTGAAGTGGTCATCTGTTTCAGTTTTCTCAATATCCAAACCTGGCTCTCTCCATACAAGGTGACATATAACTAGAGAACTAACATGCATTTTAGCAATATAACAAAGAAAATGGAAAGCAACAGATTATTTAATTGTTGTATAGGTATGTTTACTTACCTCAGGTTTGTCTCTTAGACCCTAGTTGTGTTGTACTCAGACTCATGTTTGCTTAGAGACCCAATGAGGCAGAACCTGGAATGTTATGGCTATTTCATTCAAAATAATAATGTTTGCATAGAAAAAAGAAATATATGCACATAGATACTTAATAAACAGTACACCTTGATAATCTGATCTATATTAATGAAGTAATTTACATTGGCATGCAATTAGATTAAAATAATGAAATAACTTATTTTTTTAAGAGACAGAAAAGCCTTAACGTGCAAAGAAAATATGGAGGGTATGTAAACATTCACAAGAAGTGCATAAATAACGCATGCAAGAGAAAACACAAATATATATTAAAAAGCTTTTGTGTTCTTTTTCAAATAAATGGTTCATAAATGTTTCTGGTTTTCTTTTTCTTTTACTTGTAAGCTTTTAATCATTCATATTTTCAGTCATTCAAAGTGCAATATACAGTAGAAATAGCTCTTTTATTAAAAATATCATGCTCGACTTTTTATTGTTTATAAAGATTCATTTTGACCACATTCTTATATGTAAATATATGAGTATTCTCTATTAATTATACTGTCTCATGTTCTAATAAGTGTATATATGTATGTTAATATGGGAAGATACCATGATAATGGAACAGATACAGTAAGGTTTTGCAAAAATTGTCATCCATTATATAAAACGTAATTTTTCATGAGAAATGGGGTTTCCTTACAACAGGACTGTATTTCTCGTTATTGTGCCATGCATTTAAATGGATACATATGTTTTTTACTTATTGATGTATTGATTTAGAAATGTTAGAACAACAGTGGATGATACTCAAGGCCGCCTCAGTTACAAGGGAACCACACGTATGTGGCTCCTTGAAAAACTAGATTGACACAAAATCTTCTTTGGTTTTTAAAAATTATACCTGTTCTCTGTTGATCATCTGTGTGTGAATGCAGGTGGGTATGTGTAAAATTGTAAAAGAAAAAGAAAGTTATAAAATAGAAAGGTAAAACTGAGATACAGGATCCTTCAGGAAATTGGAGCAGAGATGAGAGACAGGGAGAGATAATATAATGGTATGTGCTATCAAGAAACAGAAATTTAAACAATAAATAAAGAAGAAAGAAAATACATCTTTACTGAATAAAGAGTGAATATGTTTGGGAAATCAAGTCCTTACACAATAGCCTTCATCAAAAATCTATTGATACTGACCGCTGAACAGCTTTATCATGTCTGGACAGCCTGTGACTTGTGGTTGGTACCTCTTCAATTTCATCTATCTCACACGTATCTGCAGCATCTTGTGAGTAGCTATGCTTCATGACAAGGATATTTCTCCTGTTCATGGGCTGAATGAGTGGTTTTACAGGCTGGGGTTGTATTTCTGTCAAGACAGAAGCATCTCTTGTGCTGAGGTTACTACGGCTGCCCTTAATGCTAGACACTTGTGATCCACAGTGATGGTCATGAATGCATTTTGAAGATGATCTCCGCAGTTTATGGTAATTTTCAAAGTCATCTGCAACATCAGCAAGGTCAGCTGTAGGCCCGGTCCCTCTAAGAGTGCATAACTCATAGTGAGGAGGCTCGAACACCTCCTGGAATACTGTTTGATCAAAGTCTGTTTTCCTTTGGACAAATTTTTTACGAGGCTGTTTGATCTGTACAATAACAGAGACAACGATGAGGATGATCACAATGCAAGAAGTCACCCCAATTATAGTCCCACTGGTATTGGTAAGTTGGTCCAATAGGTTAGCTTTTCTCTTTTCTGTGTGATAGGAGAAAAAAAAAAAAATCACAATGTTAAGTTCAAGAAGAGCGCAGTTCAAGAATTAAAACAACCATGGTGGATTCACAGCTTACTGCAAAGTTGAGCCTAGCCTATGTCTGAATTCATTTAATCAATCTCACTGACAAAAAGAAAACAGGAAAAAATCAGGTATTTGTGGAAACCAATTAGACAACACACAGGTCCTCTGTCTGCCTATTCACTTGGAAAGTGGTATGTTACAAGCTTAATTAGATGAAAGAATAGTTTACATGTTTTATAAAACGTAACCAATATAGCAAGGAGATGGCTTTGTCTTCACCTCTGAACTGACAAAGCCCCCAGATTGTTACATGTGCTCTCTTCACTATTTTTCTGTCCCTTTCTCCCAGTAAATATAACAACTAGGACATAAGGACCAAAAAAAGAGCAAGACTACAGAATTTAGAAATTATTTTTTGCATTGAGAATTTCAGTGAAATCCTAGTATTTATAAGCTGACCAGGTCTGTGGACAGTAATCAACGAAAAAGAAAAATCAGGAGAAAATAGAAAAGCTGCTTTAACTGAGGCTTCAGAAAAGAAAAAAAAAAAAAAAAAAAAGTAAGCAATATATTTCTTTTGTTTCTGATCTATTACTACAACTTTTCTAAACACCCATAAAAAACAAAAGC
Source organism: Pampusana beccarii (assembly GCA_013399365.1). Taxonomy (NCBI): domain Eukaryota; kingdom Metazoa; phylum Chordata; class Aves; order Columbiformes; family Columbidae; genus Pampusana; species Pampusana beccarii. The sequence goes on along the minus strand of VWYH01004021.1, from coordinate 134,301 downwards.
TGATCCTACCTACTATCCTTTACTCAGGGGCCTCTAGGAAGTTAGCCAGCAAATTCAGCTTTTTGTATGAAGAAAAACAGAAAATATGCAGTAAAATAATAAAAAGAAAAACATTCTCACCCTACCATTATGTATATTTCTCTGTGATTTGCTTTCAAATGGCTGCAGATGCATGAGATAGTGACTGAGCCTTGTATAAATCCAAACTGAAACCATTTGCATCAGTCTCTCATAGACATAGCAACACTTGACAACTGTGATTAAGTTTCAACACCCAGTTTAGTGTAATTTTTCCTGGCAACCTAAAACATACCAAAGGATTTAATAAAAAGCCTTTGAAATGAAAGTTGTTGGCATCAAAACAATAACATCCATCTCTTCATAATCTCCTAGATACCAAAAATGAACTTTTCAGTACTCCTGATTTTCTTCTCTTGCAGAGTCATCTGGGGTTTCTCTAACCAACACAGACTCTGGGGAAGAAGCAGACTTAGAAAATGCAACACAGCTACAAACGAACTTTTTGCTGCGATCAGCAAACCTCCTTTTCTAGTCAGAAAAACAAGAGAGGATAAATGCACAAGCCCAAATAAAAAGATACTTGGCAAATGAAAGATGAAAATAATTCCAGAAATTAAAGAAGAGGCGATATTTTCTGTTTTCCTCTGTTCTGAAAAATCAGACAACAGATACTTATTTCCCAATTGTATGTTTAGATTATTTGAGGAATATTATTCCATGCCACAGTTTTGCTGTGTTCTTTTGAAGTATTTTTTCATTTGTGCTTTTGCCCTATTGCACTGCTTGTCAGGATTTTACAGGCTTCAGCAGATTTATGGGCTGACTGCTAATCCATCTCATTCTGAATTTTTTCTTGATTGGTTCCTAAATTTGGCATATCCCATGTTTCCAGGAACAAATCTGCAGTAGCAGGGGCAGGAGGGGCCAGGGGCAGGGAAGCAAACTGTGTCCCTAGCCTGCAATGTCAGTCACAGTTAAGCTCTTTTCCCTGAAGACAACACAGATGTTGTTTTTTTTTTTTTTTTTTTTTTTCCCCCCCAGAAACACAGAACAGTATTTAGAAGCCGTTGTCAGCACTTGGTTAGGAACATTAGTCCCTACCTATGAAACAGACATTATGTCTGATTTTCTGTGCTTGTTCCTTGCTCTTCAGTTTCACTTGATTATAGGTAGATTTGGTTGCTTTCTTAGAGTCTTAATTCCACTTCACCTTGGCGTTTTAGGCAAGTGCATGGTATACAGTTAAAAAACACCTGCTACCCATACGTTACTCTAGTACAGAGGTACCTATGACAAAAGAACCCAACTATGACTTTTATTAACATTTTAGATTGCACAGGAAAAAGAGACCAAATGATCAGAAAGCCTATCGGAAGGACACAACCAGCCAGAAGGACAAAACCAACACAAATCAGCACTAAGAAAAAAGATTGCAAACATTGATAGTAAAATCTATTGGTATTTTTACCTCTATTTCGTCTATTGATGTATACACCCCCTGAATTACTCTTCCTATGCATTGACCCACCTGGCACACACTTAACAAGAAACTAAAGATAATATGCTGTGTTCCACTCAATGTTTTGAATTCTACTCATTACCTTTGCAGTGGTTTTCATCCCAAGGATACACACAATTCTGGAGTCCATTGCAGACCAATGTATTATTAATACACATATTACTATGGCAAAAGAATGTGTTGGCTTCACACGGGGCTAAAAACAAAAGAGAAGAAGCTGATATTAAGTAGTGAATTATTCAGCTCTGCACAACAAACAGATCTAAGAGTGATCATGTAATCTGTAACAGGAGAAAGCAAAGAACTCAGGTTCCTTGAATATATTTCGTTTTCAACATGCAGCACTGAGAGCACCCAAGTCACATACCTTTTAAGATTCTGTGGCAAAAGATTTTTTGTTCTATCTAAGATAGACAGTCTTTCCCATATCTGACTCTCATTGCTGTAGTGGGTTGGTCCTCCTTATATTTATGAGGGTCATTGACATGTTATCAACACTTTCACCCACAGATCCAAAACACAGCACCCTATGGGCTGCTGTGAAAAAAGTTGACTCTATCCCAGCCAGAAACAGTGTATGGGAAATAATTTATTTTAAAGTTTGTTGCCGAAACTCCAGTTTTAGAAGAAAACTTGTGTGACTCAAAGAAGATATGTGTAATACTTTAGTGCCCATATCAACTGTGCCTGAACACTTATTGACAGAGAAAGTAAAATTATTTTAAAACCTTTTGGCTACAGTAAAAAGTACCCCTTCGATCACAAGTTTGAAGATGAAAAAAAGCATAAACCTTCAGTGTCCCTGAATCCCATCATCTAAGAGAATCACAAAGGCTTTACTGAAGGCCTTATTCTGTTACTGTGAAGAAGCTGCTTGGAAGCCAAAAGAATGAATTGTACATGCCACTAAAATGTTTACTCAAGTGTGGGGAGATCCTTAGGTGCTGGGGTTGCAAATATACTACTCCAAATTATATAATATAGTAAAGAAGGATTACTCCTCAAATTTCTTCTACTAAAACCAAAAGAGAAAATCTTCCTTCATTTGGAAAAAAGTTACAAACTTTATTGTGTTAAATCAGTAAAAATGAACCGTTTAAGCTTTTTTGTAGCTAAACAACCTCAAATCATTATTGTAATTATTTTTAAGGGAAAGTTAAAAAAATAACCTAAGACTCTTAACTAATCAGAAGGGAGTTATGATGCTTGTAATATTGATACTTAGAATTTGATTCTTCATGGCAGTTTTTCTATTCTTCAGCTTTAAAAGGAGTTCCTGTGACAACATATATGCATATCACAGAGACCAGCTCAGAGTGGACACCTGCTTCAGTGGTTTGCTAACTAAAGACAATGCAAGTGCTTCATATTGTAGAACTTAATGACTCCACATACTACGTCAAGAAATCCACTTTTCAGTAAGTGCTTAAGTTCAGACATCCATGACTGATTATAAAGGCAGTTATGGTCTGTTAAACAGGTAGTACATGCTATCAAAACTTGTATAAACACCCGAATATGCAACCATCCACTCAGATATAACAGCATATGTATACTGTATCTCTTAGTCAATGCAGAAGATGGATCAACAAGACTTGTTCTGCCCGCTGTTCAATTTTTGGAAAAATTTGTTATAAAGTCTCCTAAGCTGCAGTGACCCTGGTCAAGTGTTAAGTTTGGTACAGGAAAGATATTACTTTAAACTGGACAGAAAGAGCAGAACGCATGCATATTAGCAAGGGAGGGTGCTTGGGGACAGTCCTTATCTGTTTGCTGCTGTAATTTGGGGACTGTGAGGGCTGGGTCTGGAGTATGCTGTGATGTGATGTGATACATCATGATATATCACGATGTGACACATCATATAGGGGACACACCACAGGCACTACCATCCTTTCAAACTTTGGCTGCGATCCCTGTTTCTGGGCAAGGCAAGGATATTTTGGGACTGGTTCTTTCTAACACACAGAAAGAGTCTCACTGCCTGCTTTAAACAAACAAGTGAGAGAGGGACAGAATTTGTGAAAAGGAAACCTAAGAAAATCTAAGTAGCCACCCATTCAAAATACATGCTAAGAAGTGGAAAGTGCACAAGAAGAGAAGACCTAAATGACAAATGGAGAAAGCACAAGGAGTGATAGGGGAATGAGAAAAAAAAAGTGCAAGATAAGGAAAGTGTATGCTAATAAAGTCATAAAGGAAGGAAAAAACAAAACAAAACAAAACAAAAAACAAGCACACACACACACACAATCAAAACCAACCAACCAAAAAAAAAATCCCAAAGCAAAACAAAAAAAAAATCCCAAAGCAAAACGAAAAAAACCCCAAACCAAAACAAAAAACCCCAAAACACTAAAAAATATGCAAAGTGGCATGATAGGGCTTAGAAATGAAGGGGTGATAGCAGAGTGCTGTGTCTGAGCAGGCAGAATCTCTTAGGTGTCTACGACTTGCTCTTGCCACTTTAAAATCAGTCTGATTTAATCCTGAATGCAACAGCAAAGAAAGGATTTATAATGGAAAAACAACCCCAAAAGAATAGAGAACAATTTAAGGAAAAAAAGGACAGCTGTGTAAGGCAGAAATAAAAGAATTTAGAAGTATAGTGGTGGTAAAATGAAGAACTATGGGAAGGTAGTAAAGGAAGCGAAAGGAAGAAGAAGAAAGAGAGAACTGCACAGAAGAAATAGTTGATACTTAAGGCATTCCGCACTGAAAGGAATGACAAGAGATTTTGTACCAAATGAAAAATATTAAGAAATGTTTCAGAAATAAGAGAGAATAAGAGTAGTACAAAAGAATTTTTTTTCTTTTTTTTTTTTTTTTTAGGTTTAAGAAGAGGACATAATTGTGCAAAGTGGTGATAGGGACATCAGGAAATGAAAGGCAGGAGAAAGGAAGAAAAAAGAAAGAAAATTTCTATTTCTCTAAATTGTACTGTCAAATTATGGAGGAAAGAGAAGGTATGTGAATAAAAGTCAAAACTAAATTAGTAATGAGGCAGAGAAATTTCAGAGTAAGTACAGCAAACTTAGCATGAGAGAAACACAAATGTAAAATTCCTAAACCTAATGACAAACAGCTCCCTCTTGTCTATGTTTATAAAATTAGTGTAGTCAAGTCCTCTCTGTGGTCCCTTGAACCTGGAAGGCTGGACCAGAAATCAATATATTTTCCTCACTCTAATGAAGGCATTTTGTTAGAATGAATGAAAGTATCAAGGGAAGCTGAAAACTTGTCAGTTCCATTGCACATTGGAGGAATTTTTTTTTTCCCTTGAAGAGGCACAGCAAAGGGGTCTTGGTATGCTGCATCAAGGACATTCTAGTAATAGCGAAAAGACGAATGAACCAGTAGTAAACAGGATTATTTTACAGAGATGGATCTTGTCCTGATGCTTTCCTCAAGCTATTACAGAACCCAGGGTGGGAGTGGAAACAAGCAGACAAGGTATGTGGCAGCAACACTTGATAGCTTAACCTAAGTCTTGAGCATCACTTATGTCAATGCCTCAATAGTAAACATTTAAACCTGGGGAAAGTTTGTGGATGTTGTCATAAAAGGAAGCTACTGCTATCATGAGCTTCAGCTAGATAAAGCAGCACAAACCTCTACACCAAGCAGAAGCCCTACTCAGTCTACGATCTTCCACATGACTGTATAAATGCCCTTTATATGAGAGAGCAGCAAGAATGCACAGAGCCCTGAAGTGTGTTGAGTGATGAGGCAAGTGAGAGTTTTTGGGTCATGACTAGTGGGCAGCCCAGTGTCAGCCCACAGATACCAGTATTGTAGTGAGTGTCTGTCTGCTACAGGCTACCTGATCATGGACAAGAACTAGGTGAAACCTTCTTCAGACAGCTGGAAGAAGCCTCACATTTGCAGACCCTGGTCCTTATGGAGGATTTTAACCACCTGGTATCAGTAGAGGGCAACACAGTAGGGCACAAGCAATCCAGGAGGTTTCCAGAGTGTGTTGATGATAATTTCCTGATACAGTTAACCAAGGAGGTGTTGAGAGGAGCTCTGCTAGGCCTCATACTTTCATGAACAAGCAAGAACCAGCTGGGGATGTAAAAGTCAGGAGATGAATCTGGTGAGGGCTGTAAAGGGCAAAAAAAATGACTTCTACAGGTATGTCATCTGCTAAAGAAAGATGAAGGAAAGTGTGGGTGTGATGCTGAATGGGGTAGGGGACTTGGTGTTAAAGTAGATGGAAATGGCTGAGGTACTGAATGCCACCTTCTCCTCCATGTTTTTTTTTGGTGGGATTTGCCTTTTGGAATTCCAAGTGCTTGATATATGACAGGATGAGAAGAAGTAAACATTAAATGAAATACAAAAATTGCCCTTAAATGCAAAACCTTTACTTTGAGGCTGGTCAAACACTCTGCAGGTGCTGGTTTCCCAGAGAGGTTGTGCAGTCTTCATCATTGAACACATTCAAAGCCCAACCGGACAAAGCCCTGAGAGACCTGCTGTAGCTGACACTGCTTTCAGCAGGAGGATTGGACTAGACCGTATCTAGGAGTCCTTTCCAACCTCAGCCCTTCTGTAAGTCTCTGAAAAGATGGCTTCATAATTAAATTAAAAGTAACAACTGGGAACACACAGTTATGTTATTTCTCCTGTGTCCCAAAGCTGCCTTGAATCAAGCTCTGCCAAAGAACTAGCCTAGAAATAAGTGAGACAGTGTATGCAGCACAATGAATTATTATAATTATTATGACAAAAGATAACAAATTAGAACTATGCATATCACTCAACATGGTATATTTTAATAACTTTAAGTCTTTGATAAATTGTTGGGTTTTTACAGCACAAAAACTCTATAATGTAAAATAAATCACCAATTAAAGAAAAAAAATATTATTAAAGGTTCTTTTTCCAGTTTGGATTCAAACCAATAATTATCTTTATGTAAAAATATAATATACATAAAATAATATATACAAAACTAAAAACTTCAAACAATTTCATTCTACATTATTTTTGATGATAATAGTTTCTTTTTATTTTTTTGGTGGTATGTGTAAGGATACTTTGTATCTTAATATAAAAACAGATTTTATAGTTATTGAATTAATTTTAATATAACATCTTCTGCTTCATAACAAGTATTTATACTGAACACAAGATGGTGCACTTATCCTAGAAGACATATAAGCAAGTGAGCTAACAGGAATAGACATGATACCCTAGAACCTCTTCCAGGTTTACAAAGCCTATACTTTCTAAAAACTTGTGATAATAACCCTATTTCTCTTACCTGTCATGTAAATATATTTTGTTTCTAGTACAAGTTAGGAGATCGTTATAATGATCATATTTCCAGAAGGTTACCATCACAGTATTCAAAAAAGCCTGAGTTTAGTATTTGAAGGTTACTGCTTTCAAAATTTGTAAAAATCAAGCCAATTTTCTTACTATTAGAAGGTTTGGGGAATGCACATGGAGCCAGTAATCTATACTTTTTCATTTACTCATACAAAATGATCATAAATTCTTTTAATCCTGAATACTCCCAAGGCAAAGAAACATAAAGAACATTAATAGTTCTTCCATATGCCACATCTACAAAGTAACATGAAATAAAAGCCATCATATTTTATTTTTTAAAATACTGTTTTCACTAAGGCATTAAGATAAATACTCACAAGTAATACACGCACATTTATACTATAAAATAACAATATTTATAAAGCACTTTAGCAATTAAATATTCTGTGTGTTATTAATTATTATTATGCCATTGAGATGTTACGGCATTAATAATGAAATACATTATCTATGTGTTAAGCACTATTTTATTGGGCATTACAGGATACTTTAGGTATAAAATGCAGACATGGCCAGGTCAAAATACTTTTACAAAGCGAGGTCAAAATCTGACTTGTTCTGGTCCTGCTGTGAGGCCTGGCTGTTCCACTTCAGTGCAGCACTTTCTCCAGTGTATTTACACTGTTTCTCAGCACTATGCAGAGTTAACGTAACTCTTTTGCTTCTGTGCTGTGAACTAGCTCTGAGCAAGCTAGCTTGGGTGTCTACGTCGTACTTCATTGAATCATATGGATTTACCCTTCGAGCTTGTTTCAAGAGAGGGATTTCAGTCTGGGACTCCCTAATCTCAGATGAATGCCCTACCCTACTTGCTATTTTTAGGCTTATCTCTCTTCCCCCCTTCCCTTCTTGTCATAACATTTTTGAGAGGTCTTGCTTTCTCTTGATATTGAATGGGAAAATTCTGAAATCTCAATAACGGTTACATGTGAGAAGTGTTTTACACTGAACTCATTGGACATTTCACACCTACTCATTATGTCCTCAAGACAGCTCATTGCACACATGAATTCTTTAAGTATAGATCATTTGGATTTTTCCCACTGTTCCTTACTGAAAAGCAGAGTTTCTTTCTCTCACAGGAGACCAAAAAAAAAAAAAAAAAAAAAAATCAGATGTTCCTTGGATCACTCTTGAAACAGAGGAAGAAGTTTTCTCTCGCATCTCCAAGGAATAGTTCATTGGTCATGCTGAGAGACTGCTTCACTTACTTTATTAAAATTATAAAATTATTAAGCTGGTTTTAGTACTGTACACTAGAAGTATATTACCTAAAGTAAAATTACTTCTCTTTCATTTTCCAGTAATGAAAAAAGATCTTATTAAAATGCAGCTATTAGAAACTTGAAAATGAAATGTGCTTAATACTGAATTTCCTTTCTCAGCCACCTTCAGAGAGCTCCGTTCAAGATAAATGTAACTTTTATGGATAGTTAATACCAGATACACACCAATAATCTACTCTTTAAAAAAAATTTCTATGTGGTTTCATGGGGTTTTCTTTGGAATACAGACTCACCAGAGAATGGCAGTTCAGGAGCATGTGCTCAGAGCTCCAGCCTGTGTTCAGGATTTACACCTCAGGCATCATAAAAAGCTACTTTGTTCAGGACAGAGAAGCATTGGGGTGCTTAGACAGTGAGGGTTTTTCACTAGAGATAACAGCAAATAGCACAGAGGGGCAGAAAATCGCAGATGAGTGCTCACCAGTAAGGAGGTACACTCAACGTTATTTTTTTATTTATTAGTATGGAAGTAGGGAGCAAAACTAGCAAAACTGTAATCTATTTACACTCCTAAGTCCTCACAAAGGGAAACCATCTCTTCACATGTGTTGCACTTTGTTCTCTTTCTCAGTAGCTTCTTTAGCATTACCACAACAGTCATTAATACTGCATACCTGCCTGTTTCCCGTGAGAGAATTCCCTGTGCTGAGGTGATCATCGTCAGGGATTCTGGTTGTAAAGAAGGTCTTGAGCACTGTTACTCAATAAAGCTGTGAACTGCTCTTCTATACATCGCCCTAGATTTCTCTCCAAATCAAGGTGTTGTTAATAAAAAGAAAATAAGAATGATAGAACTTGTGCTCATTTAAGAATGCCATGTGTGATGGATTTCAAAGCAGGCTTATAGCTCAAAGGTGCAACAAAGGAAAAGAAGGAATTATATTTTTCTGGTCTGTTGTTTTTGATGGAAGGTAATGGACAGAGAAGGAAGCAATGCTACCAAATAGCAGTTAGAGGTGAGAGAACAAACATCATGCCTGCTGTGCATACAGAGGGATTTTCTCTTATCCCATCTGCCTGGTTCTGCGAATCTGCTTTTAGGTTAAAGCGTAGGTGTGTCTACTCAGAAGCAGCTCTTTGAAGAAGCTGTAGGTGTAGCACGTCTGTCATTAATCAGGCTGGAGATCACTCTCACAGTCATGGAAAATGAAATGAACAGTTAGTCAGAGGGTGGAAAAACAGACTCATTTTTCAAGTCTTCTTACTAGATGAACAGACACCTTTTGATGATACCAGCGTTTTTGTTTTCCTTTTTCTGATTCTTAAATTTATATACTGGATATTTAATATCTACTGTAGACAGTGACTATCATACACAAAAACATGATTAGGTATATATGCTTAGAAGATATATTAAAGATTAAAAAGATGAGGGCATAAGGAGATAAAACCTATAATGACAGTTGGAATAGCTAATAATGCTGGTCACGAAATATCAAATAATCACTCTAAATCACCAGCTATTAAGAATTAATTGGTTATTAAGTGTTACTTAGAGCTTTACTAGTATTTTGATGATGTGAGAATCATTACTGATTATCTGGCATAGGAAATTTAACAACTTCTTGCATTGTAAGCCTTTCCTTCAGATGAATTTATAGCACTGCTGCTCTGCAGAGCACCACAGCTAGAGGTCTGGAAACTTGTAAGACCACTTTTCAGAGGGAAACAAAAAAGAAATACTTTTCAAATGTAATTGGAGCACGCTGATCAAATAATATGAAAATAATCATCTAAGAAAACTCTTCAAGGTTTCTCTGTTCTACACAAATGTCAAGTCCCCAGGAAACAGGTCTATAACAAGAATTAACACTGAACACACTTACGCAGAAAGGAAACATTCCTCAGGCTAAGTAGCCTATTTCCACAAAAAAAAACCAACCAAACAAACACTTTCAGTTCACAGAGCCTTGTGTAAGGGAAGACTCACAATCTCAACAACTTAACTCCACACAAAGGAGAAAAACTTGGGGAGTTGCAGATCACAACACGTCCTGGCCATTCCCACAGCAATAGTAAATACAGTAATTTTACTTTGTCACTCTTTCCCATGCACATAACCACAACAGAAAGGTCATCTGTTTTGTTTCTTTCTCAGCTCTAGGTGAACAAAATAGCTTTTTTCCTCTTTGTCCCCAAGTAGAGACACAGGTGTCTGCTCTCTGATGCACATCTCCCTGAATGAGGTCTGATCCATGCAGATGATCTAATTATTCCCACACGCTGCTGCAAGATGTTGCAGTTTATGTGCTATGAGCTGTGCCTCTCAGTGCACAGACAGACATCTGCTTGAGCTGACATCTGACAGCCAGCACCAGTCTGCGCCATAGGGCAGCGCTCACGGACAACTGGTGTGGCACAGAAAGTACAATTGGCATCACCTTTAGACCTTTAAAGTCAACTTCCAGCATTAAAAACCCAGATGTAGTTTCTTCAAATATTTATGAGCAGGCTGTGTATATGTATCTCAAAGCACAATTTATCCCATAATAAATTTTCAGCTTTTAGCACTCAGTGGCTGTTCAGAATAAATTTCAGAAAAAGCATCATGTTAATATTTTCAGCTTCCCAGTCAGAATATCATACAGTATAAACTATCATATGTTTACAAGAACGGAGTAGCTCATAAGATGTAACATGTCAGGTAAACATATTACGAATACTATAAGAGAAAAAAATGCACATTTTTTCCTTATTTTCCTTTAAAATATGAAACCTTTGCAAACACACACTCATTTAAATCTTCATTTCAAGTTAGTCGCCATACTGCTTCACTCTCCAGTTCTTTATATGCTCTGAACCTCCAATGTCTATGCAGTTGTTTCTAAGGTAACAGATCAGGATGCCTTGTGAAAAAAATGAATCAGATCTTGAATATTCAAGACATCTCCAGTTTCAGAAATGAGAAAAGGGGCAGTATCATCTCAACTGAGGGTTCTCAATATATTTTAGACCCTGGCCTGATTTACAGACAAAAAAAATATGATCCACTCTAAGGTTGCGGTGTGAGAGAGCAGTGGCGTACACAGTGTCAGGCATGTAGACTGTCAGAAATTTTTAATCAGAGCCATAATTAAGGAATTACAGAGGCTGTTCTCAACAGAGCCTCATTGCCTCATTCCAGGGTACACACACAGAGAATATAGATGAAGAATGTGTTAGGCAGGATTGTGCCTCCATTCCAATCACTAACAGCCGCACTGAAATCTTTCTATCAGACACATGATGCACAAACCAAAAAATACATTCTAATACTACAAAAAAAAACCCAAATAAACACAACTAAATTTTTGCTTAACAATATATGACATATATGTTCATTGATATATGCATTCTGAAATATGAACAAACACATCCACCATCTGTGACAAAATAATAAGGCATTTTTCAAATGCCCATCATATTGAGATCTAAAAAATCAAATTTCTAGGGAAGGATCAGGCTTGATAAAAACCTTCAGAGCTGTATTATTTTCCGTACTGTGCGAGACAAAACTGACATATAGTAGCCCAGTAGCTTGGGAATCAGGTAAAATTTGCATTTGTGTGACTGGACAGGTCATGACTACCCATACCTGCCTTCCTGTCTCTGAATCCTGTGCTCTATCCACTGCATTACAAATTATTGCACACTATAAATGCTTGGAATAGAAACTGTTCTGAATAATTACACAGCTTGTTTGGGAACATTCTTCAGTGACTACTCTGCATGAAGAAAATATTAACAGTTTTGGGGACTTGTATCATTTAACAAACTGAAAGGCAGACACATTGATTAGGGTCTTACGTTCTTGGAAAGATGTGAAGAGCATCTGGAATCGGCTGCTTCGACTGCCTTCATCTGCCCACATGCGGATTACACCGAGACCTGTCCGCAGCATTACATCGTTAGCAACAGTGCTGCAAAACTTTGCTTTCAAATCCTCCACGGAGCTGCTTCCATCATAGACAGCTACAAAATTCCGTTTACATTCATTGGAATTCTGCATCTCATAGTCCAAGAATCGCAAATATATCTGTGAAACAAACAAACATCAAAGGAAACGTGTACAGGCATTTGACAATGACTAAACAAATGTTAAACACCTTTGCTCTCCCTTGCGGGAGAGACTACCCAATACCACCATCAAAATACTTTATGTGCAGCTGGTAATCCATAGGCCACTACCCTGGAAGGGCACTAATAAGGGAAACTGAGCACTGTTTATACTTCCTATTATTATGTGTTGCTTCAAAGTAGAATCCAGCAGAAGATCTAGATATTTTTGTTCTTCTTTGCAGTAAGGTCCTAATTTCCAAATATATACCTGTCTTTGAGAAGTATGTACCACAGTTCTTCAAGCTGAAGGACAGACAAGCTAGAGATTTCTTCTTTCAGTGGCTGCAGCAGTATTGCTCTATTTCTTGCCTGACATGGAAAACAATAAGGCAAATAATTGCTGCTCCCTCCCCAGAGTCAATATGTGCCATCTCTGTGATGTCTCAGCTACACTGATCCAGGAAGTGAGAATCTGGGAGCCAGGCAGAACTCTATCGTTAATCTTTTTATGTTTCCTCAAGCAATTTGGCTTTTCTAAACAAAGTCTTATGGCATATATCTTCATAATTTAACAGGGTTGAAATCAAGAGTATTTTGTGGAAACTGCTAGAAACCTAGAAATATTTTTAGGAAATTTCTCTTTCATATAAGCTAAGTTGTCTAGTAAATTTAATAGGTGTCTTGCCCTTTGCAAAGAACTCTTTAAATCTACCCAAAAAGAAACAGAAGATAGGAGAAAACACTATTATATTCAACGATATATGAACTTTAATAGGGAAAACCATTCATTTGAAAGAAATTGCAAATGCAAGCAACATCAAGTATTCCAGTAACAGAGAGCTAAGTAATGTTTTAAATAAACACAGGATATATAATCAAATGGACAAGTGTACCCAAGAGACTTCAGGAGAATGATACAGAAAGGTGAACTAGAGCAGAAATCGTATAAAAAGCCAGCAAACATATACAGCATCCAGCTATGCACATTTTCACTTTAAAACAAACAAACAAAACCCAAACAATCAAAAACCAAACCAAACCAAACCAAACCAAAACAAACCAAAAAACAGCAGCAGCAAAAAAAAAAAAAACCAACAAACAAAACCTCCACTGTATTTGATATCAGATATACTTCTTTTACTTCTTTACAAACAATCTTAGTAACTTTAGGCAGGTTTTACATGCTCAGAACAATTGCTTTAAAAGCTTCTCTGGATTTGCATAAAGTACACAAACATAGCATATCGTAGTAGCAACAGGATTCACCACTTCACCTCATTAATGTATTAAAGCTTTTATAGTTTGAGAATTATGTGCTATTATCAGTCTGCCACTGTTTAATAACAGCTCAGATTTCTAAATGAGCCTCTTCAGATAGTGTATTATAGCACATTTTCATTCCTTGTTATGCTTTGCAGCTGGTCTCTCTGAAAAGAATATTTGTAAAACATTTTTTACTAGCATATGAAATTCGGTATACTAAGTTCAATTTTGCTTGCCTGATTTTTTCTATTATGCTATTTCTTACAATAATCCTTACTTTCGTTCCAATATTCCCATCTTCCAGAAGATCTCAGAGGAATATATTTCAATCAAATTACAATTAAGTAAATTCTATTTTCACCATGTATGCTGTTTTTTAAATACTATAAATTAAGGAAGCTGTTTATATTGATCTTCACAAAACGGAGCAGTTAACAGCAATACACAAAGTAATATTCAGACAGTAATATCTTTTATCAAGGAATACTCTTTACAATGTTTTCATTTCATTTACTGGTTGCTCCATCCCTGCAGTGGAATGAAAAATTACACTAGAGTTCAGTCAACCAACATTGCTGAAATTTTCTCACAGTGTCCATCACTCTTTATAAATCTGTTGTCTTGAGATGTCTTACCATTTCCTCTCCTACTGGGGGGCGTGAAGTTTCCATTCCCACTAAAACAGGTCACCTGCTTTCTTAGAGAATTCATACTTAAAGGCCTGTTTTTAATTCTGAGGATTTGTTGAGTGCAGAAAATGCATTTCTGAAGTTCTTCTGCAGTGACTACGTCCCTCTACAAGTCCCCCTTTTCATTCTCTGCTCTCTTCCTCCCTTGCACAGGTGCTCAGGCTCCTAACCCTTTACTCCTTCTTGTGTTCCAAATCTTTGTTCTTGGTGTTCTCCAGCTATTTAGAATATTTTTGTCTTGATGATGCCTGACTACTTTAGCCCTTGAGGAAAACCTCATCTTCAATGTGGCTCCTGCTCTTTACTGTTTATATAGCAAATTTCATGGCCACCAAGGAGACAGATGGCTGACCTTCACTGACAGTTACTTCCCAGAGATTGTTATGCCTCTAATAGTAAGTGTATGAAAACGTGCAGAAATTAACTGGAACCAAGCAAAAATGAGCAGAAAAGGCCAGTGAGAGAGCAGAGAGAGGCAGGAATTTTGGACCAGTCAGTAACTCAAGCTCATTCATGCAGAACTGGGGTGGGAAATGTGAGATGAGCTCTTAGTTCTCGCCCTTGTGATTCGATAACTCTCTTGTATTAGTGACTTCTGGGGTCCAGCTGGCACAGGCACACTGTTGGTCTGCCAGAGCAAGATTATGTGTGAGGGAGAGATGTATGGAAGAGGCAGAGCCTTGATACCCACACCCAGCAACTGGCAGTAGCTGGGGACACTGGAGAACTGCATTCTGTGTCCTGAAGACCTCCTGCTCAAACAAGAGTATGACTGGCACTGTGAAACCCTAGCATCCAACCTCTCCTGTGAAGCTGCTGAGATAGTCCATAGTCCATCTCTGCATAATGTTTCACTTAGAACAGGGAGTTAAACGTACACCTTGCTGCCAGAACAGAAGCTGCCAGCTTCAGATGGGCGCTTCAGTGCTTGCCAGCTTTGTCACAGGTAATGCAATGAAAACCTTCTGCAGCTGATTATATGCAACACTGTATACACATGACTGTTTTCCAGGAAGCAGAGCATGTCAGATAATTGTCTCATAGGTATGCACAGAAGGCTTCAAACATGTTATTGTCATGAATAATTTTTTTTATGCCATATATGCCTATCACATATACATCATTTATATGCTAATATAACATGTATAGTTATGATAGACCATACAGATATAATGCAGGTATGTATATCATATTTTTGCCTTACTACATTCTTCAGGAAAGCTCTTTCTTACTCCAGAAAAAAATAACCTTGATCTGACTGCAGAACAATAGTAAAGCTATACTTCACCTAAAGGGGGAAGGACTTCTTACGCTTACTCGTTCTTTACTTCTGTCCTGCTGTCTTATATAAATACATTTATATATACATATATATGCGCGTATACATACATATAAGTAGACATATATCTTGTATAGGGCATCCCAGTTCAGTATTGAGATGTAATTTATATCAGTTTTCACTCTTACAAGAAATGTGTGCTAATCATCACTGTTGTTATAAAATACCATATCTCACAGCAATTTCCAGCGTACATCAAATATTCCTGATCCGTTCAAACAGCTTGTTCATATAACAGTACAGCCAAAGTCTTATTTCTAGAGGTTTATCATTTGACATTCTCTAGTTTCTGGTGTCAGGCTAGCCTTATAAAATAATAAAATACTTCTCAGAGTAGCAGTTGTAAGTGCTGGGAAGGAATCAAGAGAACAATAACATAGCATTTCACTTTGAGTCTTTCAGTGAAGAAGCCAACACATACAGTTCTTCCCAAGACTGAATTCTGCTATCAGCCGTACCAGTTCATTTGTCTGTGTGATAAATTCAGCTAAGATCATAATATATATAGACTTGATAGGTACTGGAACCACTGAAAAGAAATATTTGGCTTTAAAATCTATGTCCATCCATCAGACGAAAGACGACACCTTCTCCAGTGGCATGAAGTTTCATAAATTAAAGAAAATAAATTCCTGATATTCTGAGGTGAGTTGGAGTTTGATTTTTGTATTCTCATTTGGAGATGACTATTCCCAGAACTTTTGTATAAAGTCATGGGGACTTGATCCAAAACTCACTGAAATCAGTGGGTATCTTTCCATTTACTTAAGTTTATTTGGATCAGACCTATGGATTGAGACTGCAACGCATTTTTAAAAGCTGGAAACTGATTACACAAACTGTCAAGCTGATATTGGATCAGATTTTATTTTAAAGAGCTCGAATAATTTAATTGCATCTGAACGCCTCTGCCAATTTTTATGGTTTTATTACTATATATTTGCCATTGTTCCTGTCACTAGCTGTAAGACCCACACTGGCAGAAGAAAATGACTAATAAGTTGAGTTCCTCAGGGAAAGAATAAAACTGATTATACGACAAACCGTTATCTAATGCAAAATGTTCCTGATACATAGTTTTCAGAAATCATTGGCAACATCCTCATTACTTTCCCTGGTATGTGGATCTCACTAAAAGAAATTAAGCAGAAACTGAGAGAAAAACTATCAATTTTTCTGGTTATTTCATTTACTGAGATCTTAGTCGTTAGTTCTACCAACAATGGCTAAGAAACTTTGCTCTCTCAAAACAAAATGAATGAACAAAAAAAGGTCACAAATTCAAATGCCAAGGCCAAAAGGCCTTCATGAAGCCTTTTTTCATTGATGCCAATAGGAGCTTTTAGAATGATAACATTTCCATAGGTAATGACACTTTATATTGGCATAATCGGGACATTCTAGTTGAAGAGAACATCTTATTTGAAAGAAACAGCATAACTGTTGTATCTTCCCTTTTCACAGTTTTGTTGTAAAGTTTTAATTAGATGCTTTACTCAAATAATTGGTTCTACATTACTTAGAAGAACAGGCTGCTATTAGACAAGTATTAGCTTTTACTGAGCTTTGAGATGTCACTGCAAATGCCAATGCCATTAGTAACAAAACTGATAAAGCCTCACTGTAACTGTGGCATATATAGTTTACACTTGGTCATATTATATTTTAAATAATTGTCTTAGCACCTTTAAGGTTTGTATTGTCATTATAGTAATGAAAAAAGAAATATTAGGTAAATTTTACTGTGTTTTTATTTAAATTTGAAAACAACATAAATCTCTGCCTATATTAGAAAAAAAGAAGAATGGTTGTAAACTATGAATAATATATCATCTCAGTAAAATGGTCAGATTATAATCTCTTCATAATTAATCACTTTTGATGAGTTCTGCTTTTTAATCAATCATGGAAGGTTGGGGCTGACAACATGATTGATCAGACCAGTCAGGAAAAGCTTCAAAACATATCCCAGCATATCAGACTTAATATATGTTCACAGACATTCAGTCCTTTATAACTCATCAACACAAAACAAAACAAAACAAATAAACAAAAAGCCATCATTCAACTGCCAAAAGTATTTAGATGTAAGACAAAAATTGCCTCTTCATCAGGACCTAACGTCCAGATTTTGCATGTTCAATTTCTAGGTTCAGCCAGTTCTTTTGTAAGCACAGGACTGGGTTCAATGGTCCTATGTCCTTCCCCATTGCTCAGTGACCAGTTGAAGTGTTTGCTTTGTTCTGCGTCTCGTTCTGCTCTATTTGATCAACAAAATAATTTCAAGGTGGTACCTCCAGTATTTAGGCCTGGGAAGCCCAGTTTTTTTTTTAAAGCAGATTGTGCAACACTAATTAATCTCCTTCAAGGCACAAAGGCAACAAGCATACGAGCCTAAAAAACATATTACTAATAAAGTTGAATTTGTCTTCTAAAGTAGCCTGTCCTGTTGCTTGAATCCTAAACTTGTTTTATAGAGTCAACATTACTTCAGCCCATAAGTGTTAACAGTACATGCTCTGTGGTGGGGTTTTTTTGTTTTCTTTTGGGGGGGTTGGTTGGTTCATTTTGTTTGTTTGTTTGTTTTGGTTTTGGTTTTGGTTTTGGTTCACATTTTTGTGATCATGCTGTGCAAACAAAAAACTCCATACATCATATTTTCCTCTCTGATGGGGTTTGGAGAATACTGTCTCTCAAGGGTAACAACCTTATACTGTTCTTCTTCTAACACCCTGTGATTCACAGCCAGGCTCAGACATCAAAATAATATTTTCCTGGACAGGTGAAGCTCTTCAGATTTCTTTGCTTTGTCCTATTTGTTTCTTCAGACTTCTGCAAGTCCCCAATAACTGGCATTCATTCTAACTGTCAAGTCAACCTCATTTTTCTCTTGTACAGTGGCAAAATGCTCTTAACTGAAAAGCTTTACAGCTCCTTGGTGCTCTTTTGCTTTTTGACACTGAAAACTGTATATCACATCCTGACTCTGCTGTTTTCTTTGGTAGATGTTTAATCACCTTCATCATTAGCTTTTCTCTAATTGCATTTCCTAACAATTTGGTTTGAGAATGCTGAGGTTGGTTATGTTTCTATACCTGAATGGAACAGATTCATGGTAACTTGAAAGTGGGGATTTTTTTTGTCAGTGCTACTCTGGCATATATATTACTACGCCTGCTAGAAGAAATTCTATGTACATAATTATACACTGTGCTTTTCTTGCACCTTCATCAAACAAAACTGTTTCAAATAAGTGATTTTAATAGTTTAACATAGGTGAACAATATTTTCTACTTGTTTAAACATAAATTATTCACCTTGTTCCAGGGATGCAATATAAATATGTTGCTTTGTTTTGTATTTTTCTTATTTACAGTATTATTTGCATTATCTGTTTGTTAGCAAGCTTCAGAGCTTCTTCAGAGATGGAGCTCATCTGAAGCCTGTAAAAGTGTCCCTGGCCATTAGGTTTTTTGGTCTCCCATTTTCCCACAACATTTCAGGAATCGTCATTCAAAGGCCTCCTATTAAATTTTAGTGTACTACTTAAGCTGGTCTTCTACATCTAATTTAGAAACCTCCAAAAATTAGGGATATGCAAATCTGCTAGTGCTGGCAGCTCAAGCTGTTTTTCTTGCAGGTCTCATCTGAGAGCACAAGTTTCCACATAACATGTGAGAACAGGAAATGTTTTGGTTTAGTCCGACTACTTTATACAGACTCGTAGCTCTGCAATTTGCTTCACCACATTTCTTCCTAACTGTCTAGGAAGTGTGTGCACAACAGCCTATTCTTTCTCCAAACTACATTCAATTTGGAAGTCAAGCACCTGGAACTGAAAGCATCATCTCTCTGATCAGGTGTGTGGATACAAGCTCCACCGTGAAAACCATGAGAAGTGATTTAGAGCCTCTACCAGGTAGCAGTACCTATCCTGTGTAAATACGCAAGTGTGCTAGCCACACTTGTGTTTTTGGACCACTCTCAGAGCCAAGTCTCCCTTCCCTGGCCTCACGCTGCTGAACCGTCACCCCAGCTCAAGCTACTGCTGGTCCCATTGCCATGGGTGAGCCTGACCACAGCACCCTGACCACCGTGGCTGGGCCTGCCTGGTTCTCCTTGTCAGCCACATCCTGGCCTTGTGGTAACCCTCCCCCTGCCCTGTGCGCTACACATTGCTCTCCCACTGCTCCCCAACAGCTCTGCTGGAAACAAACATCACCGCTTATAAACAGCTCAGGTTTAAGGACATTGGAATAATAAGTAGATACTTGTTAATTAATCTTTTAAGTTTCTTAAAGCTTTTTATTAAGTCTTGCATCTTAGAACCTGTAAAGGTATCGTCTTTGCTCACTAGTATGCTCAGGCAGGGTAGGAGAATTGGGCGTCACTTTGCCTAACTAGCTTAAAACTTTTTATTTCTTGTGATGTGTCTAGACTATTTGTCCAGTTTAAATGTTCTTCTTGCTCATTCCTCCTGAACAGATAACTTCCACTGGATGGGATTCAAATTAATGCTTCTCTATCTGCTGTATGGATGTTCACTCCTGAGCTAACCAGAGCTTCTGATTACAAGCACTGCTTTCTGTTTTTTCCAAGAATCAGAACATCACCTTTTTAAAGGTTTTATTACTTTTGCCAACAAATTCTTTTTTTTTAACCTTACAAAACCTCTCAAGGAAAAAGCATAATACAATGGTGCCTTTCTGGGAAAGTTACCCACTAAAGGAAGCACTACCTGAACACAAACGTGTCTTCCTGGGGGGGCCTTGTCAAACCCTGCTAGCACATCAGAAATAGAAAAATGCTTGTCATTGATATTTTCCACTAACATTTCACCCTGAAGAGGAAGTGAGAAAATACTACCATTCTTTTCCTTTTCTTGTTTTCTATTAATAAGTAGAGGATTCTTAGCTTATCCACTGTTGTAGCCAACGATATAGCCGACATTTTTCAAATCCCAGTGCAATAATCTTATCCAGTTCCTCCTTTTTGCTTTGGTCTATGGTGAAGAATTTGGGGATAGGGACGTTTCTCCAGCCCTTTACTGTTTTGGGTAGGTTGACATGTTTGGTCATCTGGTCTCTCCACCTTTCATTTTGCTCTCCATTGTTTGAAGTCTGCTCATGTATGAAGGGTAGAACCTACCAGTATTTCTGAACTCCAGATTCACAGCTATCTACTCAGCAGGAACTGACTTCAATCAATCACAAGAAACACACACTTTGCAACTAGTTACTGTGAAATTTAAGGATTCAGGTCTCCATATAGGCTGAAGTTGTGTTTAACTGCTTTCTCCTGTCTTCTGCACTTCTGGAGAGTTTCAGTTCTGCATGCATTTTCAGTGTTTTACTTTTGATTCTATCAGGTGATCAGTGATGGCTATGTTTCAAGTGCATGGAAGAGATTTGCTGCTCTCTGTCCCATTCCAGCTAGCTGAGGACAGCACCAATGTTACCCCCAGGCTGTCAGTTTGAAGGTCAGGCTTAGAGATCTCAAGTTCATGCTCCCTGACTGATCTCATTGCTCATATATTGAGCTCAGACTTGGCTTGAATCTGGAATTGCAAACCAAAGAAAGGACTTGCATCTTGCTTCTGCAGACAGTTTAGATTGGATAAGTTTAAGCCAAATGAAATTGCAAGCAGCCCACATTCTGGCACAGTTTAATTAAGAAACTAAAGGTGTAAAGACCTAACTCAAACTCTGTCTGAGAAACCCTGGCCTTTTAGGCATAGTTCCCAGTAACAAACTGTGCAGCCCAGAGTACAGGAACATGTGGATTTAGAGACGTCTGCTGGGTTCTTACTGTTCTTAGCCGGGAAGCCTGCTTTCATAGGTGCAAGATGCCATAAATTAGAATGATGTCACTGAATTATTGTACTGAGTATGTCCTTAATTCAAGGTTAGATATGCACAAAGGAAGCTGACCGTAAAATACGGACAGCAATCTTGGCTATCAGCAATCTTGGCTAACTGGGGAGGTCCCAGCTGACAGGAAGTTGGCCAACGTGATGCCCATCTACAAGAAGAGCCGGAAGGAGGATCCAGGGAACTACAGACCTATCAGTCTAATCTCAGTGCCCGGCAAGGTCATAGAGGAGACCATCCTGGGTGACATCACATGACACATAGAAGAAAACCATGCGATCAGGCCCAGTCAACATGAGTTTATGAAAGACAAGTCCTGTTCGACCAACCTGATCTTCTACAACAAGGTGACTCATCTAGTGGACAAGGGAAAGGCTATGGATGTTGTGTACTTAGACTTCAGTAAAGCCTTTGACACCATTTCCCATAGCATTCTCCTGGAGAAGCTGGAAGCTCATGGCCTGGATAGGTGCACTCTTTGGTGAATAAAGAACTGGTTGGATGGCCAGGCCCAAAGAGTTGTGGTGAATGGAGCCAAATCCACCTGGCGAGCAGTCACAAGTGGTGTTCCACAGGACTTAGTATTGGGGACAGTTCTGTTTAATCTCTTTATCGATGATCTGGATGAGGAGATTGAGTGCACCCTTAGTAAGTTTGCAGATGATACCAAATTGGGTGGGAGTGTTGATCTGCTGGAGGGCTGAGGCCAATTGTATGAGGTTTAACAAGGCTAAGTGCTGGGTCCTGCACTTGGGTCGCAACAACCCCAGGCAGCGCTACAGGCCTGGGGAAGAGTGGCTGGAAATCTGCCTGGCAGAAAAGGATCTGGGGGTGCTGATTGACAGTTGGCTGAATAGGAGTCAGCAGTGTGCCCAGGTGGCCAAAAAGGCCAACAGTATCCCGGCTTGTATCAGGAATACTGTGGTCAGCGGGACTAGAGAAGTCATCGTGCCATTGTACTCGGTACTGGTGAGGCCCCACCATGAATACTACGTTCAGTTTTGGGCCCCTCATTATAAGAAAGACACTGAGGTACTAGAGAGAGTCCAGAGGAGGGTGACAAAGCTGGTGAGCGGCCTGGAGCACAAGTCTGATGATGAGCAGTTAAGAGAACTGGGGTTGTTTAGCCTGGAGAAAAGGAGGCGTTATTGCTGTCTACAGCTACCTGAAAGGAGGTTGAAGCATGGAGGGTGTTGGTCTCTTATCCCAAGTAGCAAGTGATAGGACAAGAGGAAATGGCCTCAAGTTGTGCCAGAGGAGGATTAGACTGTATATTAGGAAGAAATTATTCACGTAAAGGGTTGTCAGGCATTGGAACAAGCTGCCCAGGGAAGCGGTGGTTCTTAGGAACATGGTTTAGTGCTAGAGTTAGGTTAGATTATGGTTGGATTCCATGATCCTGAGGGTCTCTTCCAACCAAAATGATTCTGAGATTCTATTCTATGACAATGAAATCCAGTTCAATTGAACTAGGTCCATAGACAATCATACCATAAATCTTGCTTCATATAAGGGTTTTTAAATTTGTATCCGTTAATTCCTGCCTTATATCTGACAATTTTTCAACTGTCCCAGTACCATGATACCATAACCATATGTATGTGTGTGTGTGTATGAATACATGTATATATTAATATGTATACATATATAGGTGAAAACCACAGTAAGAAAGTTGAAGTTCTAAATTGGATTTACCCCTTTAAGATGAATTTAGGCTTGAAAACTTCCTTAACTAATCACTCATAATCCCCTCCCTGCTGTTTGAAATTTTCTTCCCTAGTATCTAAATTGAATCTTTCTTTTGGAGTGCAGGACCATGACTTACCCTGTAGACATGGACACCAGAGCATTCCTTTCTCTTTTTGAAAGGCTTTTATTATGTGGTATCATGCTCCTTCACAAAATATTCTAAATTACATTAAATAACTTTCAGTATTTCCTCAAATTTTATAGAACTCTCTCATTGTTCTCCCTTCCAGATGTTCTTCAGCTGGTATATACTTTTTGAAATGCAATAAAACTAAATGGAGGTATAGAAGTTCATGAAAAATCGAACAATCTTCAGTCCTCTGTTAACAGTGGTAGTGTGGCATTCTTCTGTTACACAATGTGTTTATGGTTATATAGCTACACAATTTATATTTCTACCTCAGGGTTTAAGTGTGGATAAATCCCACAGGTAAGTAAATACGGGATTTCTAGCAGAACTTTGAATCATATAGAACTTTAGATTTAGATCAAGTGAGGATGCCACAATGGCATTATTTACCAACCAAGCATAAACTGAAATTAAGACTATAGGATGATTTTACTAGCTTATTTAGTTGTGCCGTTTCTGATAAGCACAATTTTAATTTTCTGTTTACCTGTTTTCTTTCTACCAGTACCCAAGTGTGTAGCATAGGCAATAGTCATTCTGCAGTTCAGTCATTTCACATCTACAGCTACTTAATGTAGCAAAGTGGGAAGCTAATTTACTTAATTGAAAACCTCTATGAATACTGAATTCATCCAAAAATCTGGGTTTTTTAAAAAAGTATATCCTGGAAATAATTTGTCTGTACCTGTAGTCTTTAGGAGCCAGCTATTCAACTCCTCTTCTAAACTTTCACAACAGAAAAACGCTGATACTAATGGCTTTTTTCTCTTCTTGAAACCCTTACTCCTGCTTATTCAACACCAAATGCTGGCACAGTTATATATATTCATTACAGTCTGCTCTGAGATTGCACACGAAAAAAAAACCCTTATGTGTTCAAAGATAGCAGAGATTAGTGGATACCTTATAAAACCCTTCTTGTCCAGCAGAAGACAGGTAGAAAAAGTATAATGTATAGTTGTCTTTAACACAGTGAATGAAAGTGTGTTCCTTTAACACAGGAATGAAAGTAGGCACAATGCTGCTTCAGTTGCAAAGAGATGAGAAATGGTTGTGTAGTCAGCAACAACTAATCCACATAATAACTGATAAGACATGGATAAGAGAGGAACTCAAAGAGAATCCAAAAAAAGAATTGCTAAATTCGTTGCAGCCTTCTCCTGTTTGTTGCGAAGGCATGACTTACTGACTGTGGTGGGAGAGAAACGAGAATACTATTTTTTTTTTCTGTGTCTTTAAACCAAAGGAATTAAAGGTCTCGAGAAGAGGAACGTGAATTTACCTTGACTCTATTTTCACAGTTCCCAAATGAGAAACAATGATGACCTCAGGGAGCCAGCAACATTCCCTTAGTAGTATCTATATTAGGTATTTGGAATATATTGAAAATTAAAGCTGTAAGATTACCTCTTGCTTGAGAAAACACATTGATTCCTTAAAAATATGAGCAAAATTAAACATGAATTTAAGAAAATTACTTATGGCACAGAAAGCATGTTAACTCTGCCCACATCATTATTTATAGAGAGAGAAGGTTATTTTGGCTGAGATGACAAATTAGTATTCCACAGCAAAAAGAAAAAAATATTTTACACGTTCAAGCTATAAAGTTATTAAACAAGATCTGACTGTACTAAGAAATGCAAAACATATTAGAAGAGTCAATTCCTTAAATTAAATGGCAAATCAGCAGTGGATGAAGGACTGACCTTGGATCGAGGTGGTGCTCGGATGTACCATTTGCAGTCTACTGCTTCAGTTTCAGAAGCTTTTCCTTCTTTCACAATTTGTATAGATTCCACAATTCCTTCAGGTCCTCCCATCTCAAACTCACAAACTGAATAACAAAATACCAGAAAAAATGAAACCTGAACAGCAAACAAAAATGTTTTCTACAGCAGAGTGCAATGGCCTCCAAGTTAAAAAAAACAACCAAACAACCAAACAAAACCCCAAAACATACCAACCTGGCAATGGTTTCAAAACGCCAAGGTCCTTAAAATCCGGATCTTAAAAATTGAGAAAGAGAAAATTAGTTTTGTTCAATATCTTGGCTGTAATGTCAATGTGCTAAAATTTGACAATGCACTTCAGTAATACAATTCTATAGATATTATATATATGATTACGTATATATTTTTCTTGGAAATGAGAAATATTTCAAAACTGTGGCAACACACTAATAATTAATGCATAAATTATTGATACTATCATACCAAGTTCCTTTTTTTTCTGTTATGAAATTCTGATTTTCTTGGTCTCTCTCATTCAGAAGAGTGGGTTCAAAAACATTTCTGGATACACTAGCAAGCAAGAACATCTCACTGCTAACAACATGATATTTTAATACATCAGTCTAATGAAAGAGGATATATTTACAGATCCATTCAGAATCCTTTTGCCTATTATGCACTTTGCACTATGATTATAGCACTCAACTAGTGAAATCTAAATTTCATTCTGTGTTTATGAATACTCTGCCATCCCTACTGACAAAGAGGAGACACTTTCTTTGTAAGGAGCATCCATTTGGTCTCCCTGGAATAAATACCATAAGGATTTACCATGGAATTCATTATGCTAACAAGGTAAAAAGTCTAATACACGTGCTATTTTTGATCAGATAAATATGATATTTACTGTCTGAGGTGCTTTGTATCATGCTTTTACCTGTATACGGGTATAACACATAGATTAAATTAGTTTGGTCTTTGGCCCATGTTTCAATAGATGGCTATCCATAGTAAAAACATAATTTCATAAAATTTAGCCCTGTTTGAAGTTACTGTCCAAAACTAGAAATGTGAAAGAGGGAAAAGTGTTTCAAGAGGAGATTATCCCTTCAGAATGTACTGGGTTTATCTGTTTTGGTTTTGTTTTTGTTTTTGTTTTTCATTTGCACTTCTACCTAAAATGAAGGTTCTGCACTGTTTTTTCTCACTTTCAGGAGAAAAAAAAATAAAGGTAAGAAAGGAATCCACTTTACTGTTTTTTTCTGGAGAGTTTATAGTATCAGGTCTTCTGAAAACAATGATAAACATTTCTATACAAACACTCTGCATTAAGCTCATCCTGAGCTTCGTGCATAGTGTCTATGTCTCAAAAGGACTGCATAAGAGGAAAACCAAGCCAGAGTTTGAGCCATGCAGTCCACTCACGGAACTAATCTTATTGCTTCAGGATTGGGTTGGTGTAAAAAAAATCTATAAATAAAACAATGAAGAGAGTGTTTGGAAGTAGGAAATGTATCAAATTAAAAAAAAAAAAAGTGACCCACCATTAAAACTGCTGTTCCACTCTAGCCTTAATAAAGTCAGAACAGCAAGAATAATAACCAAATAATGCTCTGAAAAAGTCTAGTGCTCTATAAGCTAGATCAGCCATTTTAAACTGAACAGTGAGAATGTGTTTACTTCAAAAACTGTAGTTGTAAAATCACTTTTTTTTAAACTGTACCTCTATAACCAGGCTGTTGTTCTTCCAGTTATCTTTTGCAGTTGCACGATTTAAATTGTGAATAAATGCTCATGAACTTAAGGGGCCACAAATATAACTGAGTAGGCAATTAGCACTAACTGTTAAGCAGTTTTATAGATCAGTAGGTAGATATGATAACCAACAACATTAAATGTAATTAAATATTTCAATTAATGTACTCAGATGTTGATATCCAGTGCTAAAAGCAAGATGCTTAAAGGAAAGCTGCTTTGACTACTGCTTGAAATTAAAATCCAAACTGTGTGTAGTGTAAACATTATGTTTCTTACTTTTGCTAAGTTTGTAAGGATCACTCTGATCTACTGAAAAAACTCCACCACAATAACAAAGTGCAGTGGAAGAAAGAAGAACAAACAAGTCCAGACAGGATTTCTTCCATAAGAAGGAATTTTTATATAAAGGAGTGCTAGCAGCAAGAATCCAGGTTGAACTGTAATTTAGACGATGCAATTTGACCCTCAATTCTGAAAGCAGGTTCTCATTTGTTAACAATATAGTTAGAACAAAACCATATAGAAGTGCACAATCTGTTATAATTCTAGAAATATGGTAGGCCTTGTTAAATTTTGAAAAATGATCTTTTTACAACCTTTCATCATCTCAAGAGTGATAGTGAAATGAAATCTAAAACATCTGAGGTGATACACTTCATTGAATATTAGAAGTATACCAACATCATTGTAATAAAAACAACAATCTACTAAATAAGGTATTATCAGAGATGCTGAAAATACAACCATGTTTAAGCATATTTACCGAGAGAATGTTTGTCTCTTAAATAGCCTAGCATTAAAGAGATTATACTTTAGCAGCTCTTCTGTAATTCAATCAAATTGTTATTATCAGTCTGGCTGAGTCAGAACCCTTTTAATGATATCTAAACCCTGTCTGGCTAGATCTTCTGATAGACTGATAGTCCTGATGAAAATCATGTTCCTATTAGGAAAACCTCCCCAGACAGGAAAATTTTGCTGTGAAAAAATAAGATTGATCACCTATAATGAGAGAGAAAAACAGGGAGTAATAGGCCTTGAGGGGAATGTTGTGTTGGTTTTTTTTTTAACAGGGATCTCTGTGAAGGAGAGATTAAGTATGTAAAGAGGAAACCTGGAATTTTCGTAGACGTGAAAATATGTAAAGGTTATGTAAATGTAAGACCTTGAATCCAAAAGAAGTTCTGTGGTTCTTTCCTGAAGCGTTGAATTTCTCTTTCAAAACCAACAAAAAACAACAAAAAAACGTTATCTGGAAACTTTCTGTGGTGATATATTCCAATTTATTCCACAAATAACAGATGTTTATTACTATAAGCTTTTCTGTAAAGTCTCTGTGAAGCACAGAATTACATTTGTAATTTATTATTAGATGAGAAAATATGCCACATTATTTAGAGTTGCTGGCAAACAAGAATAATGAGAAACTTTATAGTGGCCCAAGGAGAAAATTATGATAATGTATAGATTTCCTTAACCAGTAAAAAAACTATGTTGATGAACAGACAGTCGGTGGATTGGAAACTGGCTGAATGAGCAGGCCCATGATGGCGGTGATAAGCAGCCCACCTAGTTGGAGACCAGTAATGAGTGTTGTACCCAAGAGGTCAATACTGGGTCAGATCCTTGTTAATATCTTCATTAATGATCAGAATGATGAGGCAGAGTGTACCCTCAGCAAGTCTGCTGATGACACAAAACTGTGAGGAGTGGCTGATGCACCAGAGGGTCATGCTGCCATCGAGAGGGACCTCAATGGGCTGGAGAAATGGACTGACAGAAACTTTCTGAAGTTCAAGAAGGGGAAATGAAATTATCCTCACCTGGGGAAGAACAACCCTATGCACCAATATATGCTGGGCCCACCCAGCTGGAAAGCAGCTTTCTGGAAAAGTATCTGGGGGTCTTGGTGGAGACCAAGTTGAAATTGAGCCAATGATATATCCTTGCAGCAAATAAGTCCACCAGCATCCTGGGCTACATAAGGAGGACTGTTGCCAGTGATCCTTCCCCTCTACTCAGCACTGGTGAGGCCACACCTGGAGTGCCATGTCCAGTTCTGGGCTCCTCAGTACGAAAGTGGTATGGAGCTACTGGAGACAGTTCAGCAAAGGGTCATGAAGCTGATTAAGGGATTGAAGCATCTCTTATGTGAGGAAAGGCTGAGAGGGTTGGAACTGTTCAGTCTGGAGAAGATAAGGGTCAGAGGAGGTTCTACTGTTGTATATAAATACCTGAACAGTGGGTTCAAAGAGGATGGAGCCAGTTTCTTTTCAGTAGTACCCAGTGACAGAACAAGAAGCAATGGGCACTCACTAAAACACATGATGTTCCCAGTCAACATCAGGAAACACTTTTCCACTGTGAGAGTGACCGATTACTGGCAGTGGTTGCCCAGAGAGGTTGTAGAGTCTCTACCCTTGGAGATTTTCAATATTTCAAAACTGTCTAGACATGGTCCTGGCAAGTCGCTCTAAGTGACCCTGCTTGTCCAAGGGGCCTGGACAAGATGACATCCAAAACTCCCTTCTAAAGCAAGCCATTTAGTGATTTTGTAATAACTAAACACCAGAACTGGCTAATATTGAAACAGCTAGTCCAAAGACAAATCTAAGGTAATAGCAGAGGTTAGAAAATCTCTGTCACTATGCAGACTTGTTTTGGTGGAATTTGATTTCAGTCATGGGAGCTTACAGATCCATTCTAGAGAAATCTGTAATATTTAGGACTGGTTTCAAATTAATCCACTGGGTCTTCATGGGAACCTCTAAAGGTTTTGGATGCTGGCTCTAGGATATATTCTATACCTAGCCCGTGGAAACCTTGAGACATTTCTTTATTTTCAGCCTCACTGTTAAGATGCAAGAAGTCTGGTTTTTCTAAGCTGCTGGCAACCATGGAATTTAAATACAAAAACAAGAGGAAAATTGTAATGAGTTAGGACACCTGATTGCTCAAAAAGCTTGTGAAAAAAAGAAAAATGTAAAAATATTTTTTTAAAAAAGGTTTATAGGTTATTTGCACTAACTCTTCAAAAAGTATGTTAATTACTGTTTCTGCAGCAAATTGCAGCAAACTTGTGTGGTTGTCCAACTGTGACATATCCACACAGAAATACATTTACCCACCTATGTATATGTGTGTACACGCACTCTTTCATTTTAAGTCACTTGCACAGAGACTGAAATTGTTTAAAATTCTACTACTTGAGTGATTTCTGTAAGAGACAAGTAGATAGGAAATAACAGAATCAGGCAAAAATGCATAAAGTTCAGACAAATTACTAGCAACAAGATATTCTTTTTAAAAAGACCAATTTTTGAATAAAAAATCCACAGTTATCAAAAGTTTTTAACTTGTCTTCAAAGACATATTCCATGAGGCTTTTAAAAGTAATTTTAAATTATACAGAAAAGTTTTTTCTTACAAATGCGCAAATTTGTAAGTAAACCTCTTATTTTTTATTTGTCAGTTTCTTTAGCTTTTCATATAAAGTTCATTTAGACATTGCTTACACCTTTAACATCAAACATTTTGCTTGTACTGATAGAAATAATAGATATCTCACTCTCAGAAGTAAAATTATTGAAGTCAACAGATGTTTCAATATCTCTTTAAAAAAATTGGAAGATTTAGCTTGTATGTTCCTTAGCACATCTGGACAAGAACATGCTTAATTACACAGAATTTTTTTAATATCTGAAGTACAGTATATGCAGTAAAGAATATGAGAAATTACAGTATGGCCAGGAGTCAAGATGAAGGAAATATGAACCACAAAAACCGTGCAGATATGAGACTTGATCATGATTAACTTTTAAGGTATTTTGTTTTCTTTTCTTGCACAAATGAGAAATGAAGGAATTATTCGTTCATACTATACCTTAATAAGTTTGATGTAAATGAGTTTTTGCTGTTTGTGAATACAAACCCCTCATTTTTTAGTGTATATATGCACAAAGTAGTCACAATACATAGAAACTATACTTGCTAATGATAGTTAGTGAAACTATCCATTTTTACTCATTGAACAGACAGCTGTAGATACATCTTTTCATTCTCCTGTCTTTGAATCACTAGAAATAGGCATTCAACTTCTGTCAATATTTAATGAATTTTAACACACACGCACACACACACACACACCCTGTGTCTCTGCCATAGAACTGATTAGAGGCTTGATTCTACATGTAAATGCTCTGGAAAAAGTAAAGGCAATCACACTATTCAGCAAGCCACCAGTTATGTATTTTCAAGATTATGAAGTCAGGTTCTTTTACAATTGATTTCTGAGAACATAAACCAGTCCCGCCCTATTGAGGGGTGAAATACAAGGCTCCGTAAAAGCAGAGCTTGCAGAATTCAGTACAGAACTGTAGCATTGTTCTAAGGTACTTTGTGTGGTTCCCTATTATTTCATGATACAGTGAAAATACTAGAAGATGATGGCCAAAAGATTTTAAAAGCAAAAACTGTCTGCTCAAAGAGTCACTAAAGCAATTCTAAATAGAAAAGCATTTCTATAAGTAAACATTTTCTGTAGGTGTACAAACAAGCGGACTTAGCTATTCTGCTGAGAAGAGTAAAGGAAAAGTACTAAGTAAAAATAAATATTAAGTGAAATAGATGTGCAAAAATATCCAAATTATTGTCTTGTTAGCCAAACAATAAATTTGTTCTGATTAATCTTTTGAACTATGTATTCTTGTTGAAACTTCAATGTATATGTCTATATCTGTATTAAAGATATCAAAGTATCTTCAAAAAAAGCCTATAGTTGGCTAGACACCCTGAAAACCAGTCCTCTAATAATTGTAGCTGACAATAGTATGTGCTGTATTTCCTCTTTGTTTTCAATTTTCTTTCTTTTAAGAATAATATTGTGAGCAAGGACGGCTATGTTGGAGGCTACATATTCATAATCTAAAACAACGCTTCTCAAGTTTTTCACTCCTTAGCATGGTCATGAAGGAACTTAAAGGAGGTAAGTTCAAATGTAAAAGTGACTACGTGTCTTGGTGTTTCACCTTAAAGTTCTACGTTCAATTACATCAGTAGGAAGTTATATGAAGACAAGCCAAAACAGATTTGTACTCTGGAGAAGTTTGAGAAACTGTGTTTTTGAGGATATAGCTCCATAAGGAGGCAGTATTTTGTCTTCTTTTGGTGATTTGACTCACAGTAAAGTACACTTTTGTCTTAGAAATAACTCCAGTTACTTTAACTAAATCCTTTGCACTGTTGAAATAACACAAACTGCTGCCTAGAAGTTTTATTTCTAAATTATTTTTTTTTAAATTTTGTCACATTTAATGATCTCAGCTCATACTCACAATCAAAGTATCTTTATAGTGTAATTACTGTATATACTGATTTACAAACTGCATAGCTACGGTCATCTCATTAAGATGAGATATACAGCAAGTATTAGCAATAGCTGGACATTTGTATGCCAAAAATTAATACTTGTTTCTTCAACATGTATTTGGAAGTGAGAAGACAGTATCATCAGAAAAAGAAAATCCATGTCTTCACATAGCTTCTTGCTAAGATTGGTCAAACTAAGCAGACACGAAGGGCCTGGACGAACTCCACTGGAAAAGACCACAGGAATGCAGAGGAAGCACCACCCCCCCCCCAAAAAAAACCCAAACCAAACCAAACAACAACAACAACAAAACCCAAAACAAAACAACAAACCAAACAAACAAAAAGGTGAAAAAAACCCAACCAAATCAAATAAAGAGGGAAATTAATCTTTTAAACCGAGTTGTCAGTTGTAATTACACGCGCTCACCACAGACAATGCAATGGAGTTTAAACCTACTCTTTCAGTGAGCAGGAAGAGGAACTCTAAAAGCCTCATGGCTCAATGAATTGCTGAGGAAGGCATATCAACACCAAGACCAGGAAACAACTGCAGGAAAAATAAGTCTTCTGTCCTTTCAGCACCCATAGCAGTATACCTTTCAGTGACCCCAGAATATTCCTTCTCTTTCTGCTACTTTTAGGTGGTTTCCTGCCTAGAAACAATCCTTTCAGGGAGCACTAAGCTGCTGACCCCAGCAGTCTTCCCAAACATACAAAGCCCTGTCTACAGGATGAGAAGATGGGGTTCCATCAGCTTTAGAGGCAGAGTATACAATGGAGCTGTCCTGGAGATATTCTTGCACTTTCTTTTGCGTCTTCATCTTTTTAACAGTATAGGGTAGCAGTTTTCCCTGAGGAAAAGTTTCAGTATAGTCCAGTTATCAGAAATAAGATAACTCTGTATGCTAAGCTGTGAATTCCTACTTAAATCACCCACAAAACTATGAATTTTACATTTTATTATATAAGATAACATTCAGATATTTAAGAGATATAAATAATATATGGGAAGGGAGTAGTAACCCTTCCAGCTTTTTGCAGTATTATGAAATCCAGCTTCTCCTGAGATTGTGGGAGGAAAACATTTTGATAATTTTTTGTTTAAGTAAGGTTTTACAGACAGGGGTTTTTGCCTCACAATTCATCTGCTTCCTGTTGGTTACATCTTCATGAGAAAGGCATTCCCTTTTGTTCAAGTAGATGTTTTCTCTCCATTTTTATGCAATTAAAATCACCAAAGAACATGCCAAACCACAATAAATTGCTAATACTGACTGAACATAGACATAATCTGTTAGAAACAAGACACCAGGTCAGCTGGGACTTTTATTATTTTGATGAGGAAAGACCTACTATATATTTTACTATGTATTTGACTAAAACAAGCATAATTCATACTAACCCTAGCCCCAAATGGTTTCCACTTAAGTTAATGAATAAAGATTTTCTCATCAGTAAGTCGTATTTTGCTATGTGCCTACATGAAAAATAATCAACAGGATGATTAATCCTATATCAAAGGGTCTTGAATTCAGCTTTTTAAACTTTTCTTTTAAAAAATAAGATCCTTCTAATGGATCCTCAGTCCTCTTTAAGTATCATTTATGCCACATGCTCTGTGCTCACTAACAAATTCTCAAATTGCTTTGTCATGAATATGAGCAAAGAAATAGGTCTGTGGATAACTGGAGATCTGTAATCTAGAGTTTGACCAGATTTAGATTTGTCTCGGTCACTGCTGACTTTTTCACATCCCAGAAACTCCACATCCAGCTGTCCCTAAGCAGTGATTATATTCAGTATACATTAGTAATTTTTTCATTCTGTTGTCATAACTCAGGAATTTAGATTTAAAAAAAAACCCCAGAGTTTCCATGGAATTCAACAGATTTGCAGGTTTTACCCACAATTCAAAAACCACCAGTCTGAAGCAACAATTTAGTTTCTACTAGATTTACTCACAGTTTTAATATTCACTCTAATGGAAAGAGGTTTATGCCCACCATCTGACCTGAATTTAGCAATTGATTTATTGAGTGCTACTCTGACTGATTGGCTCAGCCTCATGCAGAGAATGAAAACTGGTCTTTTGCATCCCATTGACCATGAAAAAAACATTGTGATTCATTGAATCACACTTTGAAAAGACAGTGGTCAGAAGTCCTTATGTCTACTTCATGCAAAATGCAATCTTGCCATTAACTGGCTGAAGAGACTGCGGAAAGAACAGCAAAGTGGGTACTGATTAGGATGTCCAGTTCTTCCATTGATGTAATAATATTTAGAAGAAATGAGGTATCAGGACGGTTTTCACCTTCAGCAGCGGCAGCAGGTCAAACATGATGGTCAGTCACAGTACTTGAAATGGTTAAGTATGGGTCAGCTGCTTATCCAACAAGTAGGCAATAACTAAATTTCGTTTGACCAGACCAAGTTTTTGACTGCCAAAGGGCACAGTTTTTCCTAGTGTGGTTTGAAAGAGACATTTAAAGCTCTAGTGATAAAGAAAACAATCAAAGATAAATAAAACCTTTCATTTAAAAGCACTTGGTAAATCGTTGATCTATATGTATATTGGAATATGACTGATATGCAATATTGTGGAATATAACTATATTAATGCTACAAATGATTCTTCAGCACATATAATTAAAGAGATTCAAATTACCCAAATCTGATTTTAAACTGCCAAGCCAATAAGCAATATTTTATTTAAAAACAGACAAACAAACTGTATAAACTTATTTTATATAGTTTCAGCATGGACTTTGTAGTTAGTAGCAGCTACTAACTGTTTAATTCGCATAATGAAATTAGCATCGAAGAACAAAACATTTTTAATAATAATTTTATGCATTCTCTTTTAATATTATTTTTCACATAGAGTTGAGAAATGAGCTACAGGAAAGAAAAGAAAGGAAAAAAAAATCAAGAGAAAAGAAGTGGTATCATACAATCTTTTATTAACCCACATACTGCAACAAGCAGATTTGATAACATTGTCTCTTGAGCTTCAACTATCAGATAACATCTGGCAAATGATGTTTGTAAGTCCTGTTACACAACATCTTTTGGCTTCTCAGTGTCATCTAGGGGACTGATATGTGACTAGAATAACACATTTCCTGCTGCCTGCTTCTGTCATGCTAGTACAAATTTTTAATAATGGATGTGCCACAGACATCAGTTCATTTTAATCTGAATTCTCAGAAAATATTTGTCAGTTCTGTTCCCATCATCTTACTGATGACTCAAGTAAACTTCACACAAAACGCTGGATATTAGATGTAGTGTTTTGAAATCAAAGTATTCAAATAACTTTTCTGCATCCCTAATGTGTAATGATCTCTGAAGAAATACTTTTCAAATGTTGATTGAAATAATTTGCCTATTTATTTTCACAATTTTGCAATTAATTTATTAATTTCCATAGCATTCTGAATTGTTTGGTAGATCTCATCACCCTGAACACTAAGAAAATAAATATCAAAAGTCCATTTTAGACTGTGTAACCCAGACCAAAACATTTTGTCTCACTGAAGTTAAATTCTCCTTTACAACTCCATGTGGGGAAACACTAATGTCAGACACTAATTTACCTGGTGAATTGCAAACTATGCTCTGATCATGTAAATAATGTGCCTTTGACATAATTGAGAAGAATATTCAGAGCAAGAATAGTTTGAGAGCACTAGATCTCCCTGTTTCAAAAGTTATTTGCGTACTTGAATATTTGTGATATTTATTATATCGTACGTTTTTAGTAAGAAACAAAAAATATCTGTCTTGAGAACTGCACTCTAAGAACAGAAGTAATTTTGCTAGCAGTAATCTGATTCAATTATTAATAACTTGCATATTTTTAATGAAAGGTTCTCAATTAGATTGTATGTTCATGTGATTGCAAAGCGCTTTTAAATCTGATTGGAAATATTGTAGCACACCAGAATACAAGACTAAATCCAACCTGTCTGACAGTGCACGAAACTTCATTGCTATGAATAGAAGTTTCATTCTTAAATGAGAGAAGAATTTGCCCTGTTTAGCTGAAATCATTTCTATACTGTATGGAGTTGTAGATAACACTTTTATGCATCAGATTATACTAGTTAAACAAACACTGGACTGCAGCAAAACCAATTGAGGAAAAAACACTAAAACTTTAGGAAGACAAGAGGGTTTAAGGAATTCTGCAATCTTTATTTAGTAACTATAAGTGCAAGTTTTGAAAGCAAGTTTAAACATTTCTCTATAGTAATAAAATTAAAATATCACATTTTTACTAAAAGAATAAAATTTCTAGCAAACAGTCAAGTTTGAGTGGGTTTTGGTTTTTTTGGGTTTTTTGTTTGGTTGGTTTGTTTGTTTTGCTAAAGGGAAAAGGCAGGAAATACAAATATGAAAAATGTAATTGAAAGATAATGAAGTGTAGGTCCACAAAGAAAATAAACTTATTAAATTTGAATCTTCCTAAATCCAGTGATTTTGCTTAAATGATTGTTTATTTCAACAAATTTATCAACACCTAAATGTCTTTATGCTTGGCACTAAATGAATGAAGAAAATAAATTAACAGAGAATGTAGACATTCTTAAATGTCTGCAGATTGCTGAATAAATGAATGAGTAGAGAGTAAATATACTAGTGATAAATAATCATAGCTGCCAGAAACATACATCTTGGAAGACAAACACCGTTCTTTGGAAGATATGTCACTGAGCTAGCTCAGACTTAAGAGTCCTGAGCTTCTTCATTATTGGAAAGGCATGCAATAAAAAGACAACCGCTCCTTGGTCCTGACCTCCTGAGTTCCAAAATCAGCTAGAGTAGTGAGATGAGATTTTGCAGAAAGAGTAGGATACTAAAAATCATCTCAGTTTTCCTTAGAAAAGAGCACATGACAAAAAAAAATCACAGGCCTGTTTTCATATCAATAAATAACTGTTCCTTTCAAAAACTTATCCTTAAGTATGGCTTCATTTTTATTTTAAAAGGCCCATTTGGCAATGGATGCGCTACCACAAGTTTTAGTAGCAGGAATGTAGTAAAAATGTACTGGAAATTTTGTTTTATGTTTAACATCCAAGGAGTGGAAACAGTACTTGTTGCAAATGTTTTCAGGACTAGTATGGCTTCAATATATCAATCAGGTTTACTACTTGTAAAACGAGTTGAGCAAAAAACTTATCTGAATGAATTCAGTTCTAAGCCTGTTCTAATTCTACATTTTTACATACAGCAAATTATTTCATTTCAAACAATCCCAAGGAACAAGGATATCTAGAGGAAGAATAGCACAGGAAGACAGACAAATCACTAATCGTGATGTTCTAACTCCAAAGAAAACTCAACTTACTGTAACAGAATACAAAAACCAGTGGGTACTGAGAGTTAGTAAATTGAGCCTACTTAAGTGTAATATTGATCAAATAGACAAACACTGAATTTATATACGTCTACCTCATAATCTGTGTAAAGGTAGAAAACTCGTTTTTAATTCATGAAAACAGTTGAAGAAATAGTAGTTCAGTTATCCAAATAAACAAATATTTCATTTTGACTTATTTCAATCGATGAAAATGTAGAGGGCAGTATTTAAAGGTACTTACCTTTAAATAAGTACCAAAGCCTACAGACTGCCCAGATTTAAGCACATGTTTAAATGTAGGTTTCCTGAAATTCTTTGCTAAATTGGGACTAGATTTAGTGGCTTGTCAGTGCAGCATTTAAGAATAGTAAGCTTAAGCAACTGTTCTTTGGAATTATCCTTGAGCATATCAGAAAGTAATTTCAGAGATTTTTGATGGATTACTCTGTTAAATTATAGTAGCTGTTATTCTTATTTGGCCTGAGGGCCTTAGTTAAATGAACAGGTTTTGCAGAGAAAAAAAAAATAAATACACCAAGCATTTGGACTTGCCACAATAAAAAACACGTACAACTTGAAAATATCTACAAATTGAACATAAATTGAACAAAAATGACTTATTGTCTTTCACAAAGAAAAGAAAAACATTAGCTCTGTTAGTGGCATTCTGCATGTAAAGATAATTTCAAAGATTTCCAGGAATGAAAACTATGTGACTTTTTTTTTTTCCAAAGCTACCTAATAAAACACCTACAAGATACAGTGGAAACTACATTATTTGACACTACAGAAACAGACCACAGGATGCCAGCAAATTCTGGAACTTAAATAAGGATGTCAGATGTCAGACACCTGTGGCATCTTGTATTTGGCGGTTGAATTTTTTGTCAACCTTACCCCATTGACCAATGAATATGCTACTTATGAGATTTTAAAGTAATATCTCTGCATAATGTGAATTAATATCATAAGAAAACAAACCCAAAAAACTTTACTTAGCATTCACAAACATGAAACAACACAACACGCAGGTCACTCTTGCATAAACCCTGTATTATGATTATATACCCCTTCATTATAGATTTTAGTATTTTAAAGTTTTGATTCTTTTAAAATTGGACTTTAAAAATTCAACTGCTCACTTCCCCAATTTGTTATGATCGTTTTTAGGATAACATATTTACATTTATTGCATACATAATATCAGTTAACCTTACTGAGATTAGGTCTGTTCATAATTATTTTGTGTTTGTATAAGGTAAAGGCATTATATATATGGTAAAAGAGCTTGTCAGTAGCTTAAGGCAGGTTATAATTTTACAGAGAGAGAGTGAAAGAGGGAAAGGGAAAAAACAGATAGGAGTAAGTCTAAGTGTTGAGAGATGTCATTTAAGCTTTTGATTTTCCACCAGGTTTGTGCGTAACAATACGTACTTTGGCTAGAATTAGCTGTAGAGATTATATCTACATCTCGTAGAAATCTTCATATTTCTGTTCCTCATATGGAAGAGACTATGCATGATAGTATTTGTCTGTCACCACATTGAAAAGACTATACATGATAGCATTTCTTTATCACATGATAGCAGTATGATATTAAAGGTTGCAGGGTCTTTGATATCCCATAATAAGAGAGAAAGATAAGACAGATCAAAGGGATAGATACTCTAATGGGCCAGATAAAATTTCATTTGCACACAAGTTAGGACAGAATTTCTCTCAACGTTGAAGGAAGCATGATCTTTCTTTTGGACCTGAGCACCAAAGGAACTCAAATGTTACATCTTAGATGAAAAAATTACATAGTCTGCATTTCTCAACAGACAGTAAATAAATCAACATTGCTCATAGCCATCAATGTCACAAAAGGTACATTAAGGTAAGAACATACACCTACTGCAACTACAGATATACAAAACAATACTCAATAACATTCTCCTCAGTACTGGTAAGAAAAATAAACTCTCTGGGTTGACTTATTTACAAAAAAAAATATAAATACTACCATAAGAAATGAACCTATGCTAAACCATTGATGAGTATACATGACAAAGGCTGAGAGAGAATATATTTCGAATTCGGCACATTTACTCATTTACTAACTACTGCATACTGCAAAAATATTCAATTCTAGAAACAGAAACATTACTGACTTTTCCAAAGACTGAAGTATGCAGAATCAGAGCTACTATTTTTTGGGCAAGAACTTAGTTACAGAGAACTGAGAGCTTTCTGAAAGGGGTTTGTGTACCTTTCTTTAGAGAATTAGCTAGAAACACTATTCAAAGAGTAAAAAAATATGTTAAGGAAAGCTAAATACGTCAATAAAGATCGTTACTTATTGCTGTTAGAATTTACACATATTTCATTAAACAAACAGACAATAACAACAAAATCAACACAGTTACTTGAACCTATGCAAATACCAAATTAACAAATGTGAGTGACTGAAAATAAATTATATAAACACGGGTTTGTATCTAATGTAAAAGCATCATTTTCTATAAGGATAGCTAGAGTCACATTACTTGCAGCCCTGTGCCTAGAATAAAAAATAATTTCTCTGTCTAACAGAAGGGACACAGTCATGTTGATTAGACAAAGACACTGACGTGATTGTCAAAATTCATTTGCCATACCCATAATTCATCAGAAACCTGTAGATACAATACATAAAGATGAATATTCAATGGCTTAAGGAGCAGACAAGTAAAGAAAAAAAATTGCTTCGATGTCAGCAGAATCTCTGCAGACATCCACATGGCCAAGGTCACCAAAAAGAACTATTATAGACAACAGTGTTGCCAGGATGAGGCCACAACACAATCAGCCAGAAATGCATCCCAGTAAGAGCTATTAGAAAATCTGCCAGATAAGGAAGTCAAAAGAACTGGAACAACTTTGAGAAGTATTCAAAACCTCCTTATTCATTACATATGAGGCACAAAGTTTCTCATTTTTTCCCTGAAGTAATAGATGTTAGAATGTTTGAATGAGAACTACTAAGATACTTAATAACAGGTTTTGGAGGTGTTATTCTGAATATGTATATTAGTAGTGAAAATTCTCATGGTAAACAAGTCATTTCCAAACACTTGTGGAAGGAGATTACCCCATCTTTCTGCTCAGTACAAATTCCATATTATTTTCCCTGCTCTGCCATTTCCAAGTGTTTCACAAACTTCATAGAAAAATCAATAATTAAGAGGGAAAACAAATGCCAGGGCTCACTAGTTATTCCCACATTTTGCAAGTGTTCAGAGCAAAGGTTAATCACTCTGTATCAGACCTAAGGTTGAGCTAATTCAGTACAGTATTTGCATAAAGCCAAAAGCGTATCCTCAGGGGAAAGCATATAAGAAAAGGACCGTATTTAAGGAAAATCCTCTCCTGCCTCTAAGATTTAGTTTTAATTTTTCTGTATTAAGTAATAATATGAGCTATTTTGAGAATTATGACGATAGTGGTGCAAAAACATAGCTTAATCTGAAAATGTTGATGTTCTAGTGTTATGTTTGAATGCACATCTAAGCTTGTTAAAAATTGCTCCCAGGTGCTTCTGAAAATACCTACTTTTTGTCAGAGAAATGTGGTTCCTCTGTTAATAATATTTAGCGGTGCGACACCATAATCACCTTTATTCGTGAGATCACCTACGTATCAAGAGAGGTATTTTTTGTAGAGGTAGAAAATAATAATTTGTACCTTTTCTGCAGTACAATATCTCAGTAAACTTCCTCTAGAAGGCTGTATTCAACTTGTTATGGAACAGAAAGAGAGAAGTTCTTGGATGAAGGTGGATGGCAACAATGGCATGGGGAACAAAAAGCCTATGGCATAAAAGGGGCATACCAGAATTTGACTTGTGTAGACAAGCAAACTGGCATATTAAAAAAAGAGATTACTGCATCCTTAAGCTCATAACATGTCAAAGAGTTTCAAAGCTAAAAAGTAATGTTGGTATAAGAAAGAAAATACATAAGTTGGCTGTGAGTAATTTTAGGTAAGAAATCAGAAGAAAGTTCCTAGTAATTTGGATCCTGGAACAATTTTCCATAACAATCACTGAAGAAGAAAGTACACAAATAAAATTAACTCTGAAAGTCTTTTAAGACCGATCAACAGAGGGATGTGAATTTAAACGTTTATGGCATGAGTTGGAAGGTTGCTGCTTGCAGACCTAGTGTGTGAGACAACACTACATAACTTGGAAAGCCTCTTCATTCCAATGTTCGACACAGTCAATACAAATGCAACTCTAACGTCCCTAGTTAATGCAGCTCTTATCAAACCATGCAACAGGGTTTCTTCTTTCTTCCAGCATTAGAAACTTTAAAATATACCTTATTTTCTATTGCTTTTATTCTCACAGCAAAGCTCAACACAGTAGGAACTTAAGTGTTCAGCTACTTTCTATTGGTAGTAAGATACTGCCAGCATACAGGGATTTCTAAACAGGAAGTCCTGTAGTTGCCTTTTGGGCAATGTAGCAAGAAAAACATAACAACAAGTAATATGGGACCTAAGCATCCTGTGAGATCTTTTAGATACCCATTTGCTCCACACAAGGAATTATTTTTCACTTGAAGTTTAAAATAAATATATGATCCCATTACATTCTCATATTTATGGTACTGAAAGACTCTGAGTCTAATCCTACATTTATGTAAGTTAATGGAATCTATAGAAAAGCACAAAGCAAATTAAGTTCCCTTGAAAGGACAATATTTATGTAGCTGATTATGATTTTCAATGTAACACGCAAATACAACATCCTAGATGTTACAGTGACATTCATTGTCAATCACAAGACCAGAAATGTAGTGCCTGACTCTTGTGCACTTGCATGAACACACTAAAAGTTCATAACTCAAGGAAGCTGCTTATAAAAATTTGAAGTATTGAAGGCTAGAAATATCAATAAACAAGACAAATCCACACCAAAAAAAAAAAAAAAAAAAAAAAAAAAAAAAAAAAGCCAGAAGGTTCTGGCTCGAAAGTTGGAAGGAAGAGACATGATGAGTAATTTCTTCTAATTCTAAACCAACTCTTATCCACAAAGGAAAAAGATTGACTCATTCAAAGTCACATGGCTCTGAGTCGTTTACTGTTTCTCAAAAGACTTAACTGGATTACAAGTTGGTTGCCTGACCAACCTAGTGGCCTTCTATGATGGAGTGGTTACATCAGTGGAATAGGGAAGAGCTAGGGGCATCATCTATTCAGACTTCTGTAAGGCCTTTGACATGATTCCCCACAACATCCTTCTCTCTAAATTGGATAGATATGTATTTGATGGGTGGAATGCTTGTTGGATGAGGAATCGGTTGGTTGGTCACACCCAGAGGGTAGTGGTCGACAGGTCAATATCCAGATAGACATCAGTGACAAGCGGTGTCTCTCAGGGCTCTGTACTGGGATGAGTACTGCTTAATATCTTCATCAATGGACAGTGGGATTGAGTGCACCCTCAGCAAGTCTGTAGACAACACTAAGTTGAATGGTACTAAATTCTTGAAAACTGTGTTCAAATTTAATAAATTCATAATACATTTTTAATTAGTCTTAAAATATAGAAATTACCCAATCAGGAAGAATTTGGTTTGTTTTGGAGAGTTTTTTGTTTTGTTGTTGTTGTTTGTTTGTTTGTCTGCTTCTCCTCAGGATTTATTATGTCGTTATTCTACTACTCTGATATTCTACAGTTACTTATACCACTGCAATGGTGATGTAAAAGTACCCTTATTCTGATTAGACAGTGTTTTACAGTCCACTTTTTTTCTTTTTCCATTATCAGGCAGTTGAACAGAAAACATTACTGGCTGACCTTTATATTAATGAGGCTAAATAAAAACACAGATGGCTTCTACTAAGTGAAGGAACTTAAAGTAAT
Source organism: Pampusana beccarii (assembly GCA_013399365.1). Classification (NCBI taxonomy): domain Eukaryota; kingdom Metazoa; phylum Chordata; class Aves; order Columbiformes; family Columbidae; genus Pampusana; species Pampusana beccarii. The sequence continues at coordinate 90,932 of VWYH01004021.1, read as the reverse complement.
GATGTGCTATCTTAAGCCACTGTCCTGCAAAATCAGAGACCAGGATAAACAGAAATCTGATTATTCTAGCTGTGTAAGAAAGGTCAAATAAACCTTTCCTCTCTCTGAATCCTTGTCTACACTTAAAAACTGACTCATTTTAAAGAATGCTTGTCAAGAATAAGTATACTTGGATTTTTTCTACAGAAAACAGCGATTGAACACCATTTTGGAAAATGCTCTTGAGACATAACTTTTTAGGAAAAATGAGGGTAACCGATGGAGTCCAAGGACCCAGAGGTGAGAAATGCAATTACAGCTGTAGGCCTTTTGAAGGCCTGAAGAATGACAAAACAAGAGCAAGCAAGAATGATAGTGTGACCTTTCTCGTATGTCTTTCTCTAGCCAATCATATTTGCATCAACAATGAACCAGAGCAATCTGAAAATACTGTAGTCTGATGTTATTTCTTTTATACATGAGACTTGGGGGGAAAAAAAAAAGTTTATATACATTTATGAAGGTTTCATAGGTTCAAATAGTTCCATTTAGAAATGATAACAGTTAATCGTATTTAACAATAAAAATTAATTAAAATAACACACAGAGAGTAAATACGAGCTTTTTTTGCTTATAAACTCTCATGAATGAAAATTGTTGAAAATTTACTTTACATCCAAATTGCATCTGGCTATTACTGGTATTCAGATGTAATAATGTAAAAGAAAAAGACAACTTCTTCCTTTAACCCAGAGTTTTGACATTTAAAATAGTTGATTCTTATACTATATGTACAGCTTTGTTCAACCACATCTTGCTTAACTCTATAATTAATAAAGTGAAAGCCTAAATTATCCTCCTAATAAATAACTTTTTTGCAAAATTTTCTGTGTTTTTACCACTTAGTGCGTTTGTGTTGGCTTTGTGTGTATTTCTGGATTTGTCACTAAAGTTGTTTCTCCTGATAGATCTCACCTTTTAGAGTAATGAATAGCTCTCTGGAAAAAAAAATAAATCTATTTAAATGGAACAGAATTCATGGTAAGAGAATAACGTTTGTTTCAAGATGCCTGAAACCCCAGCCTGTTGAGAGACTGCTGAGACTCCACTGGACATGTGCATCAGTGGATGGAGTTCCAACCATCTCAGTATCAAGGACTCAAAGTAATTATTGAACAGAAAAGCTCTAGTAATTGCAAAATGTTAGTCTATTCCTCAGGACTGTTCTATATAATTCCTTTTCTTTAGGACTTGATCTGTGCTAGTTTTAAAACGCTTCAGATGACAGGGCTCTTTACATTAGCACAGATTAATAGATCTTAATAGGAACATTTTTCCTGATATCCTAACTGATTTTTTTTCAACTTCATCCAGTTAGCCATTTTTGTACACCCTGGAAACACAGCAAATAATTTATTTCCCTGCTTCTCCAGGTATCATTCAAATAACTATAAATCTTCAATTTAGTCAAACTTACTCACTTTAAAAAAAATCTTCCCATATATTCAACATCACATTTCCTGTCTTTATCAGCAAAACCAGAGCCTCCATCAAGATATTGAATGCAAAAGTGGCAGCTGAGGAACAGTCCAGGGATGGGTGGGTACCACACAGGTAGGGAACATCAAAGATTACTGGTGCTAAAGAAATAGCTCTGTTGTGCTTGTCACTGGGATGGAGTAAGCCTCCAATGCAGGCTGCAGTTAGGCAGAGTGTGCTGGTTGTGCCCAGTGAGATGGAGGCAACCCACTGCCTCTACCCTAAGTGCTCAGCTGCTCTAGACAGCAATAGTTTCCAAATGAGTCTTTGCTTTGGATGATTTTCTTGATGTTCTTTAAAGAGAGGTTAGCTGAAATCTTTCTTCTGATCTCTCCTTTCTTCATAATTTAGTTGTATAAGTTGTCACTACCGAAGATGGATCTGGACGATTTAGATGATAATTTCTGGAGGCAATTCCTCTCTATGCTACTCTTTTATACACTGTTGAAAGCCATCACTCTTTTTGATGAGTTGACAGTGACCCCTCCCATTGTACACATTTGGAAAACAGATTTGAAAATGTCAAGCCTTATCCATGCCTACATAGTAAAGGACTGGTCAAGTAATCACACAGAATGAGAACTGCTTCCTGCTACTGGTGATCAAGGAGGCAGCAGTGGTGTTTTGCACTTGTCAATTTAATCATATTCTCATTTTGGCCAATATTCCTCAAAACACTCTGTCATATGCAGAGCTTCCTACTGAAATCTATAGAGAGAAAAAAGGAAAAAAAAAATGCTAGAGCAATTCACCAGCATTGATCTCTGTGTAGACATGCACCTTACATCAGTAGAAAAGGAATGAGAGTAAAACATGGTCCATTAAATTGTTTTTCACTTGAGAGTTTTGTAGATAGAAAAAGCTGCAGATTGTGCTATGGACATCTTTTCAGCCGTAATACATGACTCTTTGATAAAACAACATGAAATCTAAAACAAAGAACTTTTGGCAGAGGTGGGAAGGAAAACGGCATAAGCCCACAGAGCCGTGGTAAATGAGGGACACAAATTTAACTCACTTTTCAGACACAAGTATGTGTGGATATAATAAAATTTCATCTATTGTCTTTGCATTTAAAATGGATACATATATCTGGCTATCAGGTTATTTACTACAGGAATTCTGTGTTCTGTTGCCATTTGAACCTCCTAAATATGTTTACCCTGTGGAAGACAGCATCTTTAACTTAAAATTGAACTATGTTGGATAATTTTATAACTATTTTTCTTGCATCAGGGAAAGAAGACCACATAGAGGAACATTCAAGTAGTTCTGCTATCTTCTGTGATGATACTGGAATAATTAAGCAAACAGAATTTGGAGCCTGTTAATTTTAGCAGATATTATAAAGAATATTGTCCACCTAGTACAACAATTTAGCTGAAACAATAGTGACATAATTGACAAAATTACATAATAATTACAGTGCTTTAGAGTGAGCTATATTAAGGTATGACTCATCACTCAATACATAAGAAGGTACAGAACTACGTCAAATCCAGCAGTGCAATGCAGTATATTGTAGCTACAGCCAAAAATGAAATTTAAAATCAGCAATCTTTTGTTAATAAGTGGGAAGAGGAGGGGTATTAATGGGAAGTATGACTATGAATTTTGCTTTACTTTAATGAATTAAATTTAAAAAGTGACAAGGAACAGTTGCACAATTACAATTAACATTTACATCATTTTTTAGAAAAAAATATTTAATAGATTTTACTATTTGAACCTCACACTTCCTCTGTCAATACTTGTAATAGTTTGCTTTATTGCCACTCCTCAGCTGGTGAAATGATTGGTGAAGTGGAAAAGCAATGATGGAATTTTCTGAGATAACTGTATTTTTTTCATTAGAATACTTCATCAATGATCATTTTGAAAGAAAAGTTGCCCACTGTAACAATCAAGCATAAAACACATGACTTCCCGTGAAGCATTTTGAATTATTTTCTATAATAGAATTTGACTGAAAATAGTTGTCTTAAAAACTACAGAGGCTGAATACATGCACCTTGAACAAAATTGTATTGAAAATTTCTTTCTTGAATAAGCCTTACTTGTTATGCAAAAGATACATATATATTCTATAATTTTTCTATCATCTGTTAACACAAAACTTTCCTTGATAATAAACATAGTCCCATTTAAAGATATCATTCAACAGCACAGTTACACATCGGCAGTGAAGTTACCATGCTAAGCTTTTTCTATGAAAAAGTGTGATGGTTTGTACTCACCAGGTGTAAAATTATACCGAGCAGAAAACCCGATAGATTCCAGCTCACCATCAGCAAAAAATTTAATCCATAGGAATCTGCCACTGGATTTTATCATAGGTGGATTTTGCTGTCCACAGAAACGTCCAATGATTGGGGAAAAGCCAAAAGGTCCATCTCGTACTTCAATATGGTCAAATTTACACTCCCAAGAAGGCTCTATGGAATATTTTTCATCAAAGTGTAGTTCAATGCATTGTCTAGGGGCAGCTAGAGATGAAAAGAAAATTGTCTTATTATTTTCTAGTCCAAGACCCTTCAAACCTAAAACAAAATTAAAGAAAATCAAATATGTGAATTTTGTATGCATCTTAACATTTTGAGTAAAAACTTGTTTGAAAATTAGTATATCTACTTTTTTTACAGATTTTACAGCATTAACTTACTTGTCTATTCCTTTCCTTTAAAAAAGTGCTCATGACAGCAGTTCTTAGCAAAACTAAGAGATATCAATGATGTAATGCAAAACACAGGTTGAGAACAATGGGTTCAAGCACAAAATATTTCTAAGAAACTTATGTATCTGGAAAACAGTGTTATATTTGACAAGGGGAGAGGTGAATGTTAATCAGAATAATATTTTTACCTAATGCTTATAAAGATGAAGACAAAATTGATCAGAACTGTACTACAATAAGAAGGACAAATTTTGTTCCTATATGTATTGCAGTCAATTACAAGCTTGAGTGTAACTGCTTATACTCAGAAATACTTATCATCTCATTTAAAACATAAGGGCAAGTGTAGTGAGTTCTCACTTAAGAAACTGGATAAGCATGAAGCAAAATTAGCATCTAACTAAAGAGCAAATGATATTCTACTGAAAACCCTGAAGAAACTTTATAGTGGTCACTTGATTAGACATGAAAACACCTTTATTCATAGATACTAAGGTTAATGGCAGTCAGAATGATCTCTAAAACAAATATTCCCTGGCATATCCTGCATAAAACAAAACAATTACTCATTGAACTATAGTATTTTCTTAAAAGGAGGAAAAAAAATAGTTTTGTCTACAAATTTTTCTTATACGGCATCCCTGGGGTGCACTGTTCCTACACTGAATCCTGTCCATAGCAAAACGTGTATGCCTTCAGTGTCTAGACCATGGTGCGACATTGCTGACAAAGGTATGTTGTGTCACTGTCTGCTGTGCCTCTCATGGGATCCTGTCCTACGCTTTACACCTATTAGAAGAGTTGAAATTGCTATGAGCTGTGCTTGAGTTACCATTCCTTTCACATGAAAACATGCAGGATCAAACTCCAAGCCCACTGCATAACCTTAGCATGGAAACTGCTGCCACTCCAGCAGTCAATATCCTTCCATTTCTTTCCTCAGAAATAACAGGAAAACTATTACTGTAAACCTAGATTTTGTATGTGTTTTGAAATGTTTTAAAAAAAAACTTTTGAGATGAGCTTATTACTTACGTAAGAAGGGAGACTATTTAAAATGAAATAAGAAGACATTAGGTAAATCTTATAATCTTTACATAAAAACAGTCAGATCCCATTTTGAAGTATTTCATGTAAATAAATGCAGTATCATTTTATAAGAAGCATTGAAGAGGTTTATAAAACACATTATTTGAGAAGAAAGCTTATTTAATAGCTTTGCTTTCAATATTAATATAATTGAGTGATTGATATTTATTGAAATATTTAATTTAACATCAAAAAGTAACCTTATCTACTATTCTCAAATTGAAGATATTCACATTTAGGAAAGTACTTACTATTGGCTTGTTCTAATTTATAGCAATTTACAGGAAATTTGTGATCTTTGTGCACGTACAAATTCAGTAGCAAAATCAAAACCTAAAACTTTACATATAACTGCACCAGTCAACGGAAATGAAGTTACTTTGAAAGTGTGAAAAAACTTACAAAATTAAAATCAGATAATAAAACATCTAAATAAGATCTTATTAATGCTAGGCTGGGTGAAATTTGAAGACCAAAGTAGATATTTTAGATCATAGTAAAAGACTAAATAATTGGAAAACACCATTAATTAATTTTTATCTGCCCTTGGCTTCATATATTTGTAACATATATTGATTTAAACTTAACTAAGCAACAGTAGGGCAGAAGAGAGAAATCAGCACCTTTGGATCTGGGATCCTATTTTGTATGCTCTTATTCCATGTAAGGAGATTTGTTGGGAACTATTTATCATTCACATAGAGGCTACAGAGTCAGGTATCAGAAACTCCATCCTAACTACATTTTAGCCAATCTTAAAAATGCTCATTATGGCTTGAAAATTCTGTATATGCACTATTCAAATACTATGCTATTAACCTACCTAAAGCTTTATATGTTATGATGTTGCAAACTAGATATGAAGATGAATTCTGATAGTATTGTTAGTGTCAGACAGCATCATACCACAGTGCATGGCTGCTCTGATTTCCTCGACAACAAAGAGGTACCTGCTTCAAAAATGGCTTATGTTACTAATGTAACACTTTTGTCCTTTAAAAAACTTCCTGTGTTAGGTCTTCAGTATGCTATTTCGTATCAAGAGCGGGCTTACAAGTGCTGGGCCTTGGTCAAACACTTAACAGGTCTTCTTTGAATCCAAGACTCATGTAACATAGGATAAAAACGAGCATTAGTTACCCTCTGAGTTATAGCAGTCATTTGATATGATTTTTTGTGTTGAAAAGGAGCTCAGTTATAGCCTCAGTATAATATTAAATGAGTCTTTGTGGGTAAAAGACAGTTAGGCCTACAGAGTTGCACATGAGATTTATTGACTCAGTGAAAGTGCAATTTCCATAGCTTCCATGTAGCTCTGAATTTCACATTGCAAACTAGTTTTTTGGTCAGAATATGACTATGGTTTACTCTTCTCTGCTTTTATTTATTTTTCAATACAGTCAAGATGAGGCTTTTTCTAGTGAGGCTCGGTTGTTGCTGAGGGATCAGGAAGAATCACATCAGCTCAAAAAGTGCAGAAGAGTTTCTGCTTTCCCTCAAAGTTCCCATGTGTAGAGGTTGCTCCACTTTAGGAATGGAGCACTGACTATTAATTAACACTGTTTCTCCACTGCTAAATAAAACTAGGCTGGGGGATGAATTTTGGGGTTGGACCACTGCCATTCACACTCCTTAAATGTTAAAATCACCTCCTGGCATCATTTTGGCCATGCCAGTCAGAACTGCTAAAACCCATTCTTAGGCTGACATCAGTGAAGGACCATTCACAGCAAGCAGTTGGTATCTCTACTCTTGACTGGGAAGTTGAAATCTATACCTGCGTGATTGTGCTTATCAGCCTTAAGGCCTGTGAACATTTCCTGACCTGTTTTAGGTCAGGATAGGTACTGCCTTGTCCCAGCCTGTTTGGCAAGCTAGACCAAACAGGACAAGGCCCTTTCTCTTAACTCTTCTCAGGAATGCAACACAGTGTGTTTCTGTAACTGTGAGGACTGGGGGTATCATAAAAGATTGGGCAAAGGGAGGAAGGGGTGCTACACATGCATTCATGCGCCTTTTCATCACGTGCTTTTAAATGCATCTCTGTTCTTCACCTTGTACAATATTTAAAGGTTAAATGTTTGTTTGCAATAATCTAAGAAACAAAGCTATTTAAGTCATCCCGGAAACGATCATAAGGAACGAAAATACACAATTCAAACTCTCAGCTTTAATTTCCTTTTAGACAAAAAGTTATTGTTCTAGACTTACACTCTGTCTTTAGCAAAGGGTTTCTTTGCCAAATACAAGCTAAAACAAGCAGGTATTGTATAAATACATGTCTTGTGCCACAACTTTTGCAGCAAAGTGTGTGCAAATGTGGTCACAGCGAAACATACAGAAATAAAGTGAAAACAAGTCCGGAACAATGACTAATAATAATGCATGTATAGTAACAGAAAACCAAACCAACCAAACAAAAAGCCTAGAATGTTCAATTATTCCAAACTGGGTTGGAATCTGGCCATCTAATCACAAAAGAAGGGATGGAGTGGTCATTTCTGGTATCTTTATTCACAGGTAAAGGCCATTCATATCTTCTAAACTTTTTCTGTGGCTACAATGTCAGGAAAAGTTGTGGTCAAGTCCAAATGAAATCCATTGAAGCTGTCTCATAAAATGATTTTGCTTCAAATCCTAAATATAATCCAAACTTAGCTTTCAATTATCTTTCTTCAAAAAAATTTAATAACGTGGAAAGACTACTTAATGCTTGCATGTCTTGTCAAACTTTTCATCTAAATATCTTACATAAATGCTGTTTTAAGATTTTACATTCAACGAAAAAAAGCCATTGGGTTCCAACTTGTGGTAGAAGGACAGTTGCAGCAAAACCTCACAACTAAGGTTTTAATTCTGATCAGCCTCTAAGTCTGTGTAACTGACAGCTGAATTTAAGCAAAAAATCTGTTTCAGTTTACCAGATATGTGGAAATAAGACATTGAACTCAACAACTACTTCATCTATCTGAGCTGCTACAGTACTAATAGTTTTCAATAATCCTTGATCTTTCTTATTGTCCAGCTGTTATTGATAAGAAAGTCACCTAAAGCCTCCTTTTAAAAGAGGATTCTTACTTGGTTTTGATGAAAACTTTTAGAACACAAAAATCACTATGAAATACAAAAGGACTTTGAGCAAAGATTTTTCATACAGTGATACGTGACCATTTTGTAACATTTGTGAAATATCTAGGATTAAAGAGTTTAATAATCTCTAGCGAAAACATGTAAGACCTTCAAGAGAGCTAACTCTAAATGTCCACAAACATACAAAATGGAAGATTTATTTCATATCTCTGTAAAACAACTCCAGTCCATACCTATATTTATAAATAAGAATTTAATTATTAAAAACTGAAGAATGGATAAAATCTTATGCCACTTGCAGGATTTCCAAAACAATTCTTAAGAAATCTTGTGTACAGTATGACTGTATCACACTTCAAATATTTTTGACACAAACAAAAGCCTTTACTCCTACAAACTCTCCTGTGCAGATTTCTTTTTGCAGCATATGTGCCAAATTTTCTGCAGCCTGGCAAAGCCTAATGCTGCCACTGCTACAGTTGTTCCGGGCAGCTGTGAATTTTGCCAGGTTAGAGTCATGAATATGCAAAACAAGGGTGAATTTGAGCCCAACAGAGAATTTAATGTGTACGCTCATCTATTTCCTACATTTTCTACATACCAAATAAGACTGGGAGGAAAAAAAAAAAAAAGGAAAGGAAAGGGAAAGGGAAAGGGAAAGGGAAA
>VWYH01004021.1:0-81699 GCA_013399365.1 Pampusana beccarii | reverse complement strand
AAGGAAAGGAAAGGAAAGGAAAGGAAAGGAAAGGAAAGGAAAGGAAAGGAAAGGAAAGGAAAGGAAAGGAAAGGAAAGAGGAAAGGAAAGGAAAGGAAAAAACTCTCAACACATTTTGACAGGCAGATGGGATTCATCAGAAGCTGCTCTATAGCATAACAATTTTTTATACTGAGCCCATGACTTCTGGATCACCTAAAGGATTTCTTTTATAAAGGCATCCAATCTGGACTTTAAAATTCCTAGTTATTCCAGTAGTTAATTATCATTAATACTATAATAGAAAAAAATAAAAGAAAAAAAAAAGGAAAAGAAAAAGGAACTTCTAGCTGTTTGAACTGAATATGTCTTTGACTGCTAGGATAGAAGCTTCTGCAGTCAGAAATCCTCTTCTCTTTTAGAAACTCACAGTCTATGATCATGGCAATTTTTGCCAGCTCCTTTACTTCACCCAAGTATGAAATGATAAAAGGCTTGCATACATTCTAGATGAGCAACAATGTGGGGGAAAAAAGTTGTATCATGAGATGAAATTCAATTTTATTACAATACACTACCTGCTGGAGTCCTTACTCAAGTCCACTAAAATCGGTAGAAATTGTACTTAAGGGAAGCCATCAGAATTTACCCTAGATTGTGTTTGATAGCAAAAAATGAAGGAGTGAAAGTAAGCAACCTCAATTCTGTTCCTGGCAAAATCATGGAGAAGATTGTTCTGGGAGTTATCAAAAAACATCTGAACAACAATGCAGTCATTGGTTCCAATCAGAACGGGTTCGTGAGGGGAAAGTCCTGCTTAACAAACTTAATTTTGTTCTACGATCAGGTTACTCACCTAGTTGACCAAGGGAGGCCTGTCAATGCGATCTTTTTGGATTTCAGTAAAGCCTTTGATACTGTCTCTCGCAGCATCCACCTGGACAAGATGTCCAGCATACAGCTGGATAAACACACAATACAGTGGGTGAGCAATTGGGTGATGGGCTGTCCTCAAAGGCTTCTAGTAAGTGGGGTTATGTTGGGCTGGTGACCAGTCACTAGCAGGGTTCCACAGGGACCCATCTTAGTGCCAGCACTCTTCAATGTCTTCGTAAATGACTTAGACTCAGGACTTGAGGGAATACTAAGTAAGTTTGATGATGACACATAATTGGGAGGAACTGCTGATACTCTCAAGGGCAGAGAGGTCCTGCAGAGTGATCTGGACAAATTGAAGAACTGGGCAGTCACCAACCACATGAAGTTCATCAAGGGCAAGTACCAGATTTTGCACCTGGGTAACAGCAACCCTGGCTGTACATACAGACTGGGGGACGAGATGTTAGAGAGCAGCTTCATGGAGAGGGATCTGGGGGTTCTGGTTGAACATGAGCCAACAGTGTGCCCTGGCAGCCAAGAGGGCCAACCATGTCCTGGGGTGCATCAAGCACAGCATTGCCAGCCGGGCGAGGGAGGTGGTTGTCCTGCTCTGCTCTGCACTGGTGCGGCCTCACCTGGAGCACTGTGTGCAGTTCTGGAAGCCACAGTATAAGATACTAACCTACTGCGTAGCAACCAGAAGAGGGCTATGAAGCTGGCAAAGGGCTTGGAGAGGAAGCTGTATGAGGAACAGCTAAAGTCACTTAGTTTGTTCAGCCTGGAGAAGAAGAGACTGAGGGGAGACCTCACCATGGTCTACAGCTTCCTCACAAGGGGATGAGGAAGGGTAGACATCAATGTCTTCTCTTTGACGACCAATGACAGAACCTGAGGAAATGGCAGGAACATGTGCCAGAGGAAGTTTAGGTTAGATGTTAGGAAAAGGTTCTTCACCCAGAGGGTGGTAGAGCACTGCAACAGGCTCCCCAGGGAGGTGTCACGGCCCCAAGCCTGACAGTGTTCAAGAAGAGACTGGACAACACCCAGAGACACATGGTGTGAACTGTGGAGTTGTCATACGCAGGGACAGGAGTTGAACTTGATGATCCTTGTTGGTCCCTTCCAACGCAGGACATTCTATGATTCTAAGCAGGCAGGAAGGAACCTGGTGATTCATACATGTACTTAAACTTGCATCATACGGTTGTCAGTATGGCATATACAGTCCTGGTATGCAGAACTGAGACATACAAAAGAAAAATAGTAATGTGGAACTCTGTTACAGATCATAACAGTTCCTCTAGCTTGGTACTTGGTATTTGACAGCAGACAGAAGCTACTCGAAGTGTGTTTATTTTTGTCAGATTTTTCATACATGGCTATTCCTGATCTTTTTAGGTAGATGGAAATAGACAGGAGAAGATCAGATTTGAAAATGTTGTACAATATGCATGGTTCTTATCAAATTATGTACTAATAGAGTTGCTATCATCATGGGTTTTAAAATACCCTGGTACAATCCAAACTGTTGATTATGGCTGAAGAAGAAGCAGAATGTATCAATGTTGTAAGAAATTCTGTTAAACTTTTTTTTTCTGGATTGTTTTTTCCGCTAAAATATAGCAAGATGTCTGTTGAGTTTGGATTATTCTTCTAACTATACATTTCTACAAACTTGTCAGTGTGGAATTTCATCTTCATCATAGAAGCTATTTGATTAAATCTTTCCTTCCTAAATTGTTCTTAGACATTTCCTATGTGAGATCTTTTAAATCAGGTTGTTTCAATAGTGTATTTACTACCTTTCAACTTATTAACTATATTTTTCTAAGTATTTAATGACTATAAAAAAAGGCAAAAGTCTTTAGAAAAAAGGTCTTCAAGACACCTTCTCACTAACAAGATCATAGATACTGGACTAGGGTTTACAAAAATGGTCTAAAAATGGTCTTTTTTTTTTTTTTTTTCACAGCCTTTCTCTTTAATGATAAAACACGTCTCTGTCTCAGATCCTTAAAGATAAAATAGGCTTACTACTTCCCAACCTCACAGGAACGTTAGAAAGATTATTTGATCAATATATGCAAAAAGACTGGATCTAGCAACGTAAGTGTAACAAAAAATATAACCCTAAGTAGTACATATTGAACCTATACATTTATCTCTATTTAAAAAAAAAAAAAATTAGATCAATTACTAAACTGTGAAAGAAGTTAAATGTTTACCATGTGTCTGCTTAAATTCCAGACTCAGAAGGGATGACTGGACAATCATAAATTTTCTTTAAAGGGCTTGTTTGACTCCATGATTTATAATCAACTCTTTACTTCTGACTTCAGTCAAGTTACCTAGCGCTAAAGTGGAATTCAGAGTTCTCAGTCACTTTGCTGTCATTTCTTTTCCTAACCAATACATAAAACATTTACTATCCATCATTCCCCTGGAAGACTTTGTAAAATATATTCCTTCTACTGACTTAGCACTAGATTTGGAAAGACAGACTGGTTATTAAAAGTGTCTAGTGAGGGGTTCTAAAGCAGCTAATTCAATTTGAATTAGCTATACATCTTTAAAAATCTTTCTTGGAACTACCTGCACCTTTAGCTAAATAAATATTTCTATAATTCCCATTTCCATAATTCTGTCCAATCAGTCATGCGTAGAACAAGCATCAATGTTGTATATTGCATATATGTACAACTCATGGACGAATCTTCTTGGTTCCAGTGACTTATCACTCTGTACCTGATTCATCTTTTCTACTCCTAAAATCTCACAGTATCTAATCTCTATTACTTTCCACAGATTCATTTTTACAGCAGTCTCTTCAATATCCACTGTACTAAGACTGATGAAAAGAAACCATGTAACTTGCTTATAATATATTTCTACCATTTCCTATATCACCTTCATGTCTGTAACTGTCTGTTCTTTAAAAACTGTCTTAACAGCTGTTCACTGTTAGTATTTATTCTTTTTTTTTCATTTAGTTTTATTTCTCATGAACGCTTGAACAGAAAATACTTTTTACACTCACCAGATGGATGTTTTCTGTATGACTTTCTTTACTGTACTTTGCCTAGCTACGCTTGTCATCTCAGATTCAGTTACGATAAGTTTAAAATACCTATATGAAAGTGAAAATCATTTTTGTTTCCTGTGTTCACTTTTTTTACCCCTTTAAAAATATTCTTTCTTCTGTCATGTTACAGCATTTTAGGTTCTATTAATTCTCTGAATATCCTGAAATAAATTATACTGTGCTTATTACTAAGTGACTCATGCGTACTTAACACCTGAACAAATTTATGAATGAAATAAATCAAATATTTTCTAGTATTTCTTAGTATGTCCAACAAAATGTTTACATTTTTTACCCCCCCCAAAAAAAAATAGTGCAGAGATAGAGCTTCCCTAAATCTTGTGTTCTGAGAAGATTTATCATGAGCATATAGGCTTTACCTATTCTTCACATATAATGAAATAAAACACTTTATTTTTAATACCGTTGGTGATAGAATATAAAGATTTTTTTGGGTGGTCACCTTCTATAATGTAGACGCACTCTCTGTCAGGAGGGTACTTGTTGGGGTAATTGGGAGAAGTGAAGATGCCTCCTTCTGCATATTTTGTCCAAGTTCCACACTGCACTGGTTTCTGTCCTTCGGAAGTAGTTTGCTTTTCTGTGAAATGATCACATTAAGCATTATTTAATTAGCTCCCAAATTATTACGTCCTTATGACACCTATAACTCTTACAGAATAAAACAGTCCCTTCTGTCAGTGGCCTCTTCTTTTTTCTGTTGAGACTGAGAGCGTGATCATCGACCTGGGGGAAAATTAGGCTGTTCTTTAGGGGCATGAACACACAATTCTTAAAACATTTTTTTCAAAGCAGAGACTTGGATGTCTAGGGGAAGACACTACTTTTTAAATAAAACCCTGTAGGGAAAGCATGTACTCGAGAAATGGGAGACACGAGTTTCCCACTCGTATATCTGAAAAGCCACAAGTATGTGCTGGGTCAGCAAGCTACATGCTGTAATACAGGAATACATCAAAGTTGCAAAATCAAGAAACAAAATAAACGCAGAATTATGATAGGATGTAAAAATTGCTTTTAATTCATAGCAGCTTGACTCTATATTCACCAGACAGAGACGGAGGGGGGAATTCCTGGATTCAGATTCGTAGATTCTCTTTATTTTTACCTTGCTGTTTGCCATAAAATTAATAAATAGCTCTGAGGCCAGGAATCACAGTCCAGAACTTTCCTGCTCCTAGGTGAATCATCAGCAAGCAGAGTCAGACCTTGTTTTTTGCTTTCTTTCTAGCCCTGAAACTCTTGCACTCCTTTCTGCACATTGGCAGAGAGCCTGGAGACAAAGGTTTGAGTGTGTTCAATCTGAAGAAGATGAAGAATCACTTCCTGGGCATTATACTTTAACAAGTAGACTAAAATAAGATGGATTCTTTGGACAGAAAAATATTGAAGCTGGTATTAAAAGGAAGGATAGTAGGTTCTAGACCTCACACAAATGTCCGAAGAGGGCTCTCTGTTTTCATCTGAATGAGGAGTGTCTCAACAAACTTAAGCCTCTGATGTGTGAAGCTGAGTTGTTTGAGAATCCCTCTTATGATCAATGGAGGGAGACACGCACCTTCTAAGGATGATTTTAACCATCTGAGATCTGCTTTATGCGCTAAAAGTGCATCTTTCTTCCTGACCTGTATCCAAGCTGAGGGTAACGTGGATCCTAACTTCCTGAAATGAATTCAAGCCTTCAGGGACTGAGCATTCAGACACAAATTCAGACACATATTGTGCTTAGCAACTCTCCCTGCTTGGCTTTTACTGTGCTTAGCATCCAGGGCTTTTAAGAACCTCTTTCTATCCCCACCAATTTCAGATTTTGGATTCTATTTCACCAAGGAAAAAGATCTTAAATGTACATGGCTCGGTGCCCAAACTGGACATCCCAGTTTGAAAGTGGGGACACTTTACAGTCCCTGGTTAAAGCCAGGTTGAGACGTTAGTTAGATTCAGCTGTAGATCAGATCACTAACTTGTTAAAAACAAACAAACAAACAACACAAAACCAAACCAAACCAAACCAAACACTGTAATTTTTTTTGTACGTACAGGCACATTAATACTCAAATTAATAAAGGACAGACACTGGAAGCAGGTGGGCTACTAAAAATTTCAAGAACTAAACAACTGAAATCCATACTTCGGACTCTAATTTAATGTCTAAAAAAATGTCTGAAGTTTACATACCTGTTCCTTTTTTGGTTGCCCCAGACAAATGTAGGATGATTAGACTTGCTACAACTGAAAGAGAAATACGCATTAGATATCACAGTGTGATAGGATCTGCTATCAAATCAGTTGTAGACATCTGTCTTAGAAGAATACAAAATAAATAGAATTACTGTAAAAAAAAGGTTTCATGTTTACTGGTATCTTTTAATTGTGCATTTTGCATAAACAATATTTTGTAATTTGTCCTTGTATTTATCTGTGTAAAGTTATCCAGATAAAGAGGAGATTTTTTGGGTTTCCCTCCTTTTTTTCTTTTTTTTTAATTTTAATATTATAGAAAAACATTTTACCAATATTTATGTGGATATTCATAGCTTGGACCAGTAATACAAAAGAGGCTGCTTTTAAGAGAGGGAGACAACCTACAAAGTTTCAGTACCACTGGTCTCACTTATGTCTCTTACAATGGCATAATAAAATTTGAAAATGAGTACTGAGACTATAAAAAAAGTGAGGGGTTCACAGCCATCAAAGCATTTGCAGATCCCCAGTGGAGTAAATTATTGTGTGTGCTTAACACTCTCATTAATCTAGTGTATTTTATTTATTGAGGGGATGTTGCTTTGTGCTGCAGTGCATCTGCAGCCTATTTGACAAATCAAAATCTCCTATTTTGAACCATGATAGGGAAGCTGTGCCTCTTGGGAAGAAATGTGTCCTTTCTTAGGTGGACTTCAACCCAGAGATAAAGTTTCTGGGAGTTTCTGAACGTAATATTTTAACCGGAATAGGCTAAGAGGCAAACACTTAGGCCAGTTGTAATGAGACTGCTTTGAAAGATTAAAGTGACTAGCTGACTACTTGATGAAGAAAACATGCGCTAATGATAGTATTTTCTTGTCATCACCCATGTCTTCATTGGCTATTGGAGAAAGCAAGATATCAAGAGCAAAAGACAACAGATCCATCAGTTCTTGGAGTGCTCGGGTTTTGATCCCAGCTAGTCTGGCACTAAGACTCAACATAGTGCCCAGACTGCACTAAGGTTAAAACAGAGATGAAGCTGTGTGCTTATTCTGAGTATTTTGGATCGATCAGCTGCCATTTGTTTTTATGATGAGAAATTCGTGGATCTGTGGCCTTTAACACATGTAATTGAATAGCACACTTTGCTTTTCTTATCACTGAGAGACACCAAAAGGCATAACGGGTTGGTAACTAGTTACCTAAATGATCTTTTAGAAATGATGCTTGAATCATTTTCAGCTTCTATACTGCGTATATTGTGTACAATCTATACTGCGTAAATTGTGTACAATTTTTACCGGGAAGGATGTCACTCCCTCCATATTTCCAGTATTCCGAGTGTATTGACATCTCCATTTCTATGCCTGTGACCCTTCCCACGTGATAGACAGTTTGAGGCATGGATGATGGTTGACTTATTAAGCAGGGAAAGGCTGAAGTGCTGGGAAAATGAAGGTTTGGCAGCATATTCACTATTTCTTGGTTAGGCTCACAGCCCCAGTGTCTTCCTGAATCCCCCAGCAAATAGAGATGGGTGTTGGCAGAGCTGGTAGTTAAAAACTCTTCTGTGTCATCGGCATTCAGTGAGAACGTTACATCTTCTGCTCAGATCTGAACGCTACCCAAACATTCATGCCCTTACTCTCCTCAGGGATGGATTCTGGAAATACATGCTAGTTGAGACTCAGCCCACCGGCTGTGTCAGCATCTGAAGGCACTGAAGGATTTGCCCACTTAATAAGTTGCTCATTTACTTTAGCTGTGTTTCATGCAGTGAACATACTGCATCTATGCCTGTAATCCTCACCAGTCAAAACCTAATTTCTCAATAGCATAAGGTGTATTGGTGTCAGAATATGGAGCCAGCTGCTGGCGTTCTTTCTGCCCACGACTTTATGGAAGCTGGAATAGGAGGCACAGCAGCTAAACAAACCCTATGTGAGGAACGTTTCTTCTTAGGCTATTAATAACAATTCTTGTCTGATTCTTACAGGTTCATTTCAATCACCATTATCTTTTAGCTCTTCCTTCTTTTTCTATATAGAAAAAAAAAAAAGTTCAATGAAGGGAAGAGAGTTGGTCCAAGTCACAGAGGTATTATTACAAAGATGACAGAAATACCACAAGTCCTTTCAATTCCAGCTGTAACTGGTAGAAAGCATGCTTCCAAGTTGCACAGCCATGTTATTTCAAGGCAGGAAGCTATGCTTACATACTATCACACCAGTATCCATTTTTCAGTAAGGAGGCAAAATAATCTTGATAATAAGATGTAGTAGCCAAGAAGACACTAATAGACTAAACATTTTTCTGGACATATCCAATCTAGAATTTGCATGAAGTCAAACACTTTTCTCATATTTCCAAAGAAAAGAGAAAGCTTCTTGATTTTGTGACAGTAACACTATCATCACCAAAATCTGTACATTGACAGAAATTAAAATTATGGATTTTATGGGAATTTTTTATTTAAGCAGTTAAGGCAGTCCATTTTTTTCCATGACCCCTTGCCTTTTTCTTTCTCAAGCCACAGGAAAAGAATAACACTTCTCACAGAAAGAAAAAAAAAGAAAAAAAAAAAAAAGACCCCAAAGAGGCCAATCACAGAGTCTTCACTCACTCAAAACTGTTGCTTGGGAAGCTTTGGCAGTACAGCAATAATATTGTGATTACCTGCCTTTGGGAATTATTTTAAAGAAGTTTCCACCAAATTTCTTGTAGCGTTCTCTCTGGCTTCCTCCCCCTGCTTTCCCTTCTAATCATGGATGTAATTATAATCATGCTTTCTAGTGCCACTCTGATTATGCATCTTTGCATCTTTTTGGATCTGTGCATTTTTCCATTACAAGCTGTCATTACGAGATTTATCTCTTGGCCAGGCAGCTTTTGGGAGGCTGTGATTTGGCATAGACATGGCTTAGCCTAGCGAAGAGTTGTTGGACAGGCAATGGCAGTGCCATTGCACTGCTGTTTTACAGGTGTGGGCATAGAGAGAGGTGCTGGAAGGAACTGTGGCCAGTCAAGCCCCTTCAGCAGACCGGACCCTCTGCAAAACTGAGATGGGAGAGGGGATCCCATCCACGGAGCCCGAGGCCTCTAGGGGTCTTCGACGAGTAATCGCTACATTACGGTGCCTCCCTGCTGCTCCTAGAGGATTTCTCCCGAGGGGGCCGCCCCCGCCCCGCAGCCCGCCGGGGTCTGAGCCCGCTGTGGCCCCCGCCGCGGTGCTCGGTGCTGCCCGGCTCTCCCTCGCCCCAAGCCCACCGGTTTGAACCTCGGCTGGGGCTGCACCGCACCTCCGCGGACGGCGGGGGCCGTTGTCCCCCTCTCTTTACCGTTACCCTGAAAGCCATCAGACGCGTCGCGCCCCGGCTTAAGCCTCCAGCCCGAACCGCAAGAGCGTGCCCCACAGCTCCGACAGACACCAGACCCCCTCCGCTGCACTGCAGAGTGGTGGGAAAGGGGGTGTTGTGTGTGCGTGCGGGGGAGTTTACCCCCACGCCGCGGGGGTCTGGGCGTCCCGTTACGCTAGTTGTGGAGGCAGCGGAGGGCAGGAGCCCGTGCGCGGTGGCGGAGCTCAGGCTGGGGGCAGGAAGGGAGAGATACTCACTGTAAAAGAAGCTGCGCCCATGGGTCATGTCTGTTCCTTACACAAGGGGCTTCGGTCTCCACTAATTCCATTTAGATACGGGAGGACTTCCAGTGGCGGGGAGAGGATGGAAGTAGGAAAAAGAAGAAAAAAAAAATCCGAAAGCCCACACACAGCAGAGCGGAGCAGCCCTTCCTCTCACTCGCTCTCCCTCACCGCCCTGAAATAATCACCGCCGGCTCAATCCCATCACGCCCGAGCTATCATCAGCACCACCATAAGCGTTGCATCGCGGCGGCGGGCAAGGCGGCGGCAGCGGCGGCGGCCCGTGCATCCAGGTACCGGCGGGCGGCGGCGGCGGCGGGGCGAACCGAGCCCCTAGTCACCAGTTTCATACAAAACCAAAAGCAGATCGAAGCATTTCCTGCAGGACTCCGAGCCCAGTGACTTCCAGCCCTTCGGCTTCTTTTGATGCATTGAAGAAGGGATTAATGGGTCCGTCATCAGCTCCCTGTGCTTGCTCCTCTGAAGGGGTGGGGGCGGGCGGGAGGGAACCCAAAGAGGAGGGGTGGGGGGAAGAAAGATTTACCAAATAGGGGATTTAGTCATATTTGTGTACGATGTGATCCTTATTAGAGAAGAAATCCTCTAAAATCGAATAAATCCATTTTTGCAAAAACCTCTCCCTGCGCGTAGCATAGTATCAAGTGGTAGCAGCGGCAAGAGGCTGAAAACACATTGCACCGTCTGAAATCCTCTCGGGAATGGACTGGAGCGAGATAGAGATGGATGAGGGTAGAGAGATGTTCCCTCACTTCTCCAGTCCAGGGCGAGGTGCAGAAGAAAACCCTGGAGACTCTTCCGTTCATTCAGTGCAGGGGAAGGGGAGGGGAAGGGCTGGAGGGTGGCGGTGCTGGGGAAAGAATGATTTCAAAACTGGGAAAGGAAGAGTGATCGTTTGCCCTTCCCTAATCAGTTCATGGATTAGGCAGAATGCTCATGAGTTCCTCCTTGAACTGCACCTGCCAAAGGGAAATTGAAAAGATTTTCCTCCTTGAGAGGCGACTTCTCCATTTACACCCCCCACACGCTCACGCACACTCACGAAAGGGAGCAATAAAACTTTAGCTGCTAATCCTCTGGCCGCAGACACGATTGCCTCTTCCAATCAGCCCAGAGACGACAGCAAAATCTCTCCCTTTCCGTCCCCCCCTTCCTTTCTCAGGCTTATATTCCTCCACAGCTACATCTCACCCCAAACACCCATCCCTTTGACGAGGTTGCAGAGAGCTAGTGGCCAGGGCGGGAAGGGAGGGGGAGACTAGGGAAAAAACATATTAATAATAAGAGTACTGAGACAGCTGAAATTATCTCAGCGAAAAACAAGAGAGGAAGAGCAGTGGATGGACAGAAAGGGCAAGGTCCCCTGTTGGCCTCGGGAGCCGACCCTGCAGGGCCGCTGCAGCCGGCAGAGCTGCCTCCCGCAACGCCGCGGCCCCGGTACCCCCGCCCTGGGCAAGGAGAGGGCGGCGGGGTAAACAGGGGGGAAAGGGCACGGCTGGGGCGGCGGGGAGGGCCGCGGAGAAGGGAAGATTTGTCCCACGGAAGTGCGAAGGGAGCAGGATGGCGTCCCCCGGCCCCTCTATATCGCTGTTGCAGCGGAGAGGCTGGGGCAGAGCCGGCTCGGGAGAGGGGTTGGGGGACAGAACCGGGGGACGCTAGTTCCGAGGCACACCAAGCCGCTTCCCCGGGCTCCTCGCGCCGCAGCCAGCACCTTGTCCGCACCTGATGCTCACGTCGTTTGCAAAAATAACAGTGCGCCTGGAAGAGCGCACCCGGGGCAAGGGGCGGGGGGAGTCGGAGGGGTGTTGGGGAGGAGGCTGTGTATTAATTAATAATAAAATATAGCCCGGGATCCACTTTTGCGTGGAAGAGGAAAGGCAGAGGGGAGGCGAGGGCAGGTCGGACGACGCCGATCGCAGTTTGCCAGCGGTCCCTGTAGCCGGGCGCGGAGGGGCGGTGCGCACCCGCGGAGCCGGGCTGTGCTCCGGGGTTGGGTCACCCGAGCTCAGCCACCCGAGCTCGGGGTCTGCCGGCTGCCTGGTGGGTGGTGATAACGTTGTCGGGAGGCCTGTTGTCTTTAGGGGAGCTTTTTAGCGAGGTAGATACGTCTCCTCTCTTTGGGGCAGCCCTGACCCGCACTATCGCTGTTCCTGAAGGTGAATGCTGAGAAAGCCTCAATTTATTTATTTATTTATTTTCAGTAGATCTCCGTGTTTTAACAAAGAACCTCGGGGATTTTTTCAGCCTGTGGATTGTCTGCTCTATACCCTGAAATCAAGAATATATTTGCCATCGATGTTTACGAATGCAGACAGTCAGAAATAGCTCCATGCATATTAGGATAAGTCTGAGCTGAATTCGTCCATTCACCCAGCCAGCCAGCCATCACCCCAGCCAGCCCGAGCATTTAAAAAGCCTTCTGGGTGAGAAGGGCACAGGAGTCAGCTATAGGGCTTTGCAATGAGTTCCTTATGATAAGGAATATAGAGGATAGAAGAATCCATGAAAGAATTCACCTATGTTTTGTGTAATCTGTCTTGCCACTAGCAACATCAAGACTGCAGCTGTTAATAAACTGTTGTAGTCTGCTTTCTAACCCTCTCAGCACTTTCTCTGACCTTCCCTATTCTCTTCCACCAAGTTAAGAACTTTATTTGTGCAGTAATTGAAAACCACCTGATTTATCCATAGGATAATCTTCTGTAATACAGATGTGCAGTCTGCATTAGTCAAGCAACAGTAGAGTAACTGTTGAAAAGAGTCGTAGGAGTGTTAATGGACAATCAGGTGTTTCTTCTGCAGGATGATGCAGACATCCATATGGTTGTTTCAAGTTACAGTTACTCAAAAAAAAAAAAAGGTTATAGAACAAGTAGGCACAAAACAGCTGATTTTGCTGTTCTGTGAAAATGTGCTGTGTCACATCACATAACAGTGAGCTTCAACATTTTTCCTTTGTGAAATAGGGTCTTTTATTTAAAGATCTTAGATCTCTTTTGATTGGCATTCTTAACTTTGAGGACACCGTTGCAAGAGTATTGGCCAATAGCATGTGATACATACCAGGGAAGTTTAAAATGTGCCAAAATGTAACCAGTTACCACCATTATGCAGTGAGGTATCCACAAAATAGCTGAGGAATGGCCACAGTGGCCATTTCATGTTCTACTAACGAGACCTTAACGGTATATCTTGGGATCTGCGCAGCTGGATGCTAAAAGCTTATTCGGTTATGTTTATAAGCAAGTACACAGGGTTTGACACTGGTCAAAATCACTTTCTACCTCAATAGATCTCCCTCCTGTAGAGGATTTGTAATTTTGAGCTTCATACAACTACCAAAGTCTTCACCACCAGCTTTTTTTTTTTTTTTTTCTTTACATCTCATTTTGTTGCAAAGTCTCTTTACGTGAGTTTTGGTACATAGTCTTTCTAAAAAGGCAGTATCTCACCAGCCAGCATGCACATTTCACTACCGTGGTTTTGCATGGGTAAATGTTTATATACTTAGTGTGTATTTTTTGCATCCTTAATTAGCCAATAACCGTACCCTCACATTTCTGCTAAGCAGTAAACTAAAAAAAGGGAGAAGGGGACTCACATTTAATAAAACATGAAATGATTTTAAAAAAAAGGAAAAGAATAGTGACCATAAATGTTTGTCTCAAGTGACATCTTAGTACTGCTCAGAATCCTTGGGATTTTACTTGGTAGGAGTCCTATTGATTTTCAAATGGGTTTAAGTTTATTTGAAGTTTTAAGTTTTGCATTTTCCTTAGAGTGAGAACATTGCCTTCTTTCATTACATGGAATGACAGCTACACTTCATATTAGAAATGTACTTTTATTAGTTCTTCATTGGATGTCAGCTGAAATCTTATTTTGAAAACTAAGCAAGAAAACAAAACACAACTGTATTCTTTGATTCAGTACATACAATGTTATTCTTTGTGATTTTAAACCATCCATTACATGGTAATCTCTTCATATAGCACATTCTGTCAGCCCCTCTCTTTCGCTTTCACAGCTGAGTTTTTCTATTGATTTTTATGGGAGCTTGTTTGGACCCAGAATATTTTATTCAGCAAGATATGAAGCACTTCATTCCTGTGGTCTAACATCTTTAGGCTAACCTAAGACACTGATCTACCTGAGCATGGTTAGCATGGCAGAAAGATCAACCATTTGACAACCAATGTAAGCACTATGGAACATTTTCAATTTGAGATTACAGAATGAAAGACAAACAAGTACAAAAACATTCCTAACAGTTTTGTCAGAAAAAGTAGTGTACAGTCTTCTATTGTGAGCTAAATGGAGGACTAGACAATTTTCTTTAACGGAAAGAAGAAGATCTTTTGCCTCTGAGCTGTATTATGCAGCTGTTTCAATCACAAGAAAAAAAAAAAATCTGCATTGCTTTGCACCTTCTGTGGTTAATCTATGTGTTTATACAACAAATAGCAGAAGTAGGTCTTAGGCAGCTGGCTGTAGGTGGCCCTGCCTGAGCAGGGGTGTTGGACCAGACAGCATCCACAGGTCCCTTCCCACCTCAAACATTCTGTGCTTCTGTGATTCTGCAATCAATGGGCAACAAGGGAGCATAAAGAAAGGAGATAGTTTTTTGTTTTGGTCTGGTTTTTTTTTTTTTTTTAATGGTTAGTGAGAAAAAGAAACTCCTTAATATTCAGGATTGAATTAGTTTGCTTTCACTTGTAACATATAATAGAATTAGACAATATATCTGGATTATTTTCTCCTTGAACCCGAGGAGATAATTCAGTCTGAGTTAAAATGGAAAATTATTCAATTTGAGTTAAAAATTGCGCAACATTGGAGGCATCCTAGGTAAGTTCTCCCTGTACCTTTCTCCATTAAAATCGTGTGAAAACAGAATCTGTGCAGCATTTATATAATTTCCTATCCATTTCAGGTAGTCTTGTCCTATCCCTGCTCTGCTATTGACTACTGTTCTAACTGTGCCCCTTATTTGCTAACGGAATTAATTTCTCTCTGCATAGACAAAAGACTCAAAGGATTCAAAGTGGCCATGAGTTACTTCCACATTTTTACTGAAAGGCTCTTGAACTGCAAGAAACAGCAAAGTTATGAAACAGAAGAGGCATTGGCTTCCTCGTTTTTTGAGAGTAGACTACCCATCTGAGGGTGGGAAAGAAGACGTAAGAGAGTGATATTTCATTTCTCTACACTTTACTTAAAAACAGTGTGGAATCTCTGCTGACATATGTAATCGCAGATGCACTTTTTGTCACAATTTCCTTGTGAATGGTTTTTGTTGCTGGAATGTAGCAAATCCAAACTGCAGGCTCAGGATAATATGGCTATGCACAGTGTGACATTTGGAAACGTTAAAATGAATCACCAAGCTGATCAGCACATCTACATTCATCTTTTAGTTCAGATTAGGAAGGCGTTTTTTAAGTGAATCTCCCAATGCCCCTACCGCATTTTGGATTGCAAATTTGAGCAGTCTTTGAGTGTGTGAGCTGTTTTAGTTATGGATGAAACTAAGCTGAGAGATGTGTTCCAGAAGCAGAGCCTGCTTTCCAACTTTTAAAGGGCATGCAGTCCACAGGAACAGAGTAAAACTAATGCTAAATAAATATCCCTTAAAACAGATACAGAGAAGGCATGGAGATCTCAGTACCAACCATTTCACCTTTCAGATAAGCTCCTTTTGCACTGAGTTACTTATTGATGTGGACTTATCCAATATTTCTTTCAACTGGGATAGAAACTAAACCAAGAAAAAATGAAATATGCTCCATTCTTTTTCTGATGAAACACCTACTGAGAGGCATGATAGATACAGACACTGGTCTCTGTTTGATTTCAGGATAATGGCACCTTTTTGTCCCTTAAAATAAAATACACTGTCTCACTATCCATTTTCTAAGCATTTGCAGACCTCCCTCCTGTCAGTGCAGGAGGACTCTGGGTCTGCACCCTCCAACAAAACTTTCCTGAACACAACAGGGTTAGAACACCTCTTCTTTCAAACTCTTATCGAAAATTGAAATATGTTTCCCATCCACAAACTAGTCTGGGCAATAATACTTAAATAGGTGAAGAAAGCAGTTTGAACAAGGATAGAAGAAAAATCTAACACATTTTATCTCAAGAGTTACTCATAATTAGCTTAGGATTTACTGAGTGAAGTTTGGATTTACATGATACCCCATGATTTCAATTATATAATAGATTTCTACAGGATGCTTACTTCTTTTTTTTCTTTTTTTTTTTCCTTTAAATTTTTCTATATCTTCTAGTTTGATTAGTCCCACTCTGAAATGGAATGAACTAAAAAGTATTTGTTGTGCGATACAGGAATTGGCAAGGTTGTATACCATACTCAGTTTTCTTTGCTTTATCTAGGAAAGAGGTCTCCAAAATGGGGAGAGATTGTGCATTCACACCATGCACAATACAACCCGTTGAGTTGTGGGAAGAAAATATTTTTTACACAACTAGTACACACAAAAAAATTTTGAAAAATAGTGTTTATTTCATCTTTATCTCACCCTTTTTAATTTCTATTTTTGTATATCTTTTATAATACATGAAGTACATTAGTACAGTAGCACGTATATATAATGTATAAATAAATAAATATACAAATATTGGGGGTACATGCTCAAAAATTTTTTACTGATAGGGATTCATAATCAAAAATTTTTTTTTATGTAGAAAACCTCTGCAAACTATCATCTCTGGAGCAAACGATACTTGGAAAAATGCTAGCCAGGGTTCCAATTTTTAGGCTGAGATATATTTGGCACTTAACTTAAGGGTTTCAAGAAGCTTTGCTTTTACCATTTAAAGAATAAGGGTCATTCCTCATGGAATTTCTTAGTACAGAATATGGCTTTTTTTTTTTTTTCTGTGATTCACATGTTGGTGAGTTGGTTTATGAATTAAACATAGACTTTTTGCTATCTGAAAGAGCTTTTGAAATTCCACGCTTATTATTGGCAAAATCTGGAAGAAAAATATTAAACAGGAATATTTTAAAATATTTTCTCCTTTCCAACTCATCTAGTAGGAATTTTGTGATTACTGCTCTTTGGCCGAAATAACTAATGCAAAACAAACAAACAAACAAACAAACAAACAAAAAATTATCAATTTTCCAAAGAACAACTGTAAGAGTACAGAAATCTCATGGTCAGCCTTTTCTGAGATTATATATAAGAGCTGAAGACAACTGTGGAAAATAAACCATGGGAATATGCTTAACTGAAAATTGAAAACTGAAACTGCAGAAACTAAAATTAATCTTAGAACACATAACTAACTCTTTACAAAACTTCTGTAACTTACCACACAACGAATACTTATTTAAAAACTGCTACTTGTGTCTTTTCTAAAGAATAACTTCCAGCTTGCCTCCACACAATAAATATGTTGTGCAAAAGTTAAAATTTCTTTACAGATAGTCTAACCCAAATCACTAATATTACAGGAAGAAAGTTCCACTAAATTTGCTTACCACATAACATTGACTGGCCACATTTGAGGAGGAAGACTCAGATCTTTATATCACAGTTAAGGGTGACTCTTTAAACCTGATAACCACCACAGAATGAATAATGGATATAATAATGATCTATTGCAAAATCAAATGCAGCACTTTTCACCAGAATGTTACGTTGAATAAATACAGTAAAGAATTAAAACTATCTGATATTTCTTATGAGGAAATAAATTACAAATATATCGTTATACATTAAAGGTAAATATTTTAACAGTCCTCCTGTAATTACTTTATTATTAAACCTGCTATTTATTACTAAGAAAGACTATGTTAGATTCAAGAACAATATGATACTAAAGGATTCAAAGAATTCTTAAGAATGGCTTAAAATGCTGATATACCTACCTATTTTTAAATTCAGAAAGTAATCCCTTGAGTGGGAAAATACGCTCCTCTCTGGTTCTTATTTACACAAAAAAAAAGTTTGTGAATTTTTCAAACCTGCGAAATGTCTAGGCCATCTTTCACTTTTATATCCTAAAATATATTTCACATTTTTAAATCTTCCTAAAATCAAATGCTACACATATGCATAAACATACATATCCAGAATTTTGGAGTTAAGCATTCATAACAGTGCTGCCTTATCCTGTGTAATGGAGATTAGAAATAAGCCCACTACATGGTTTCTAGCTTCATCTTTTTTGAACTATGTCAAGTGAAGTGTGAATACTCATACTGGTCAGAGCATTAATTTCCATATTTACTAGAAATAAAATTAGTCCTTGCACACATTTTGCTCAATCCCCCAAAAAAAGAGGGGGAAAAAAAAATCCTCCTTATAATGATGCCAGCTGTAGAAAATGTTAATCGAGACTAAAAGCATCTGATAAAACTGTAAGGCTCCAAAGTGCAGGAGTGAAATACAAATTGTAGGATGGATCTCTCAAGTAACTGTAAACCCCATAGGAGGACTCCAGTGTCCATGTGTCATGGTCCATTTGGTGATGGACTTGTGATGGTTCATTTACCTTGATCTCGAGGTGCAAAATTAAGGCAACCAAACTGCCAAGGTTTCAATTCAATTCAATCAAACAGTGTTACTTTATTAATTTGCCCATAAAGCAGCATGCGGAAAAGAGAAAGTGGAGGAAAAAGGGAAAGGTGAAAGAAAAAAAAGGGGGAAAGAGGGTTGATTACAACCGAATGAGTCCCAAAGGAGTCCCTCTGGTCTCTGGTCCTGGGTGAAGAGTCCTGCCAGTCCTCTGTCGTGGTCCAGGATCCTTCGGTGGGGAGATCTCCATGACGTCCAGTTAGGGGTTGTCTTTTTTGCTTCTTTACCCCACTTCATTCCCATAGACAGAGGCCAATCTCTGCATATGTTGCCAATACAGGCTTAACTGCCCAGGCCCGAAAACTCCTCGCTTCGCTTGCCAGAACCCATCTGCGCCTGCGCCGCCACTTTTCAGGGGTCTCTTACTGGTCCATTGGGTGACCTCAAGACCCTTGGTGAGCCTCTGCGCATGCTCTTCTTTGTAGGCTTTTGTTGTAGGGAGGAGGTTGAGGGGCAATTTGGCTCAGGCAACAGGTGAAAATTCATCTTCTGGACAGCAGTTATTGTCCTCAGGTCGGAGAGGCCTTCGCAGCACAATTACTTTTAGGGTATGGGGGACGAGTTTGGCTGAGGCAGTAGCGAAATCCACCTGCAGCTATTGTTTCTTGCAGCCCCCAGATTGGAAAGTCCTGTGCAGCACAATTACTTTCTTCAGACCTCTCCCCAAGCCATTGTCCATTTCTTTCTACCAGAGCATCTTGTTCTTTAGGTCCCTGATAACAATGTTGAGGCAAATACTGTTCTTCGGACCGACTCTGACACTATGTAGCTAACAGAAGCTGCTGATGAACTGCAGGAACTTTCTGCTCACACGAGTAAGATATTTCTAGGCCTCACTCCTGTGGCTTTCTGAAGGAGAACTTTCCATTTTGAGTCACAGAGGAATAGAAGATTCCTCCTGTATCAGCTTTAATTATGATAAATACATTAACAGAGCATTCATTTGCCTATTGGTCTGCCATGTGTGAATAGAAAATGTCTGGAAATAAGGCAGGTAACTGTTGTGGTACTAAATGATAGCCTAATGATTCACGACATTAAGACCTCAGCACAATATGCAGATAAAGTAGACTCTGTAGCTGTGTTCTGGTGACATTAACTATTAGTTGATTCATCTGCAGTTACCTCTGAGCCATCCCACTGCAGCTTTCCCTGCACTATTTTTTCCTATAACTGTATTTAGGGTAAATATATCCAAATACCAAATGAGGATCCTACCTGAAAACTGTATTTAAAAGTAATGTGATGTATGTAGGGACTGTATGTACTTGTTCTTCACTGCATCTTAAGGCAAAGTTTAATTTAGTTATAAAGCTACTTGCATGTATTCTTGAAGCTCATTAGATATGCTTTTTGGCACTGACAAAAGAAATGACCTCCTTATTAAGGCAAAACAGCACCATTTCTCCTACCTGATAGTATGGAATCTTAAAATAATTAATTGGAAAATTCAACTAATTTTTATTTCATTAGCATTCCAGTGGAACACTGTGATTAAATACATTTTTTTCCAGGGGATTGTTAATAGGACTTAATTTACATTTTAAGACAAATAGTCTTTTTTACACAAGAGAGGAAGAGTAGGTTGTCTTTATTATTTAGTTGGAATGTTTGTGATATCATGCTGTCAAAAGAAAAGCGTGAATCGTGCTGTTTTACCAAACTTTTTCTCCTTGTGAGAGAGTAAAAGAGGCAGTGGCAGGTCACACATTTTGGACTCCAATTAGTTATTGTTAGATACCATGAAAATATTCATTACTGTAGAACTGATTCAAACAGAGCTCTTATTTATAATCTGCTAGAGAAAAAGAATTTGAATACTGGATGCAATTTGCTAACTGCCAAGTCAGCATCTTTGCTATATCCAGCACACGAGTTATATATGTAGCATATACAACTAAGCTACAAGTAAATAAATTATGTACTGAAAACTCAATTGAGACAGTAAAAGAGGAAGAGTTATATGGGAACTTTGAATTAGAAGCAGAAGCCTAGCTTGGTCAGCAGGTGTAAATCAACAAAATTTGACTGAAGATGTTAGATATACATTTATCAGTCCAAACGAAGTCCTATTTACATTTCTAACTTCTAGATTAACACATAGTTTAGCCTTTCATTGTATTCTTCTGATCTTAATCTTGAGGTGGGAAGGGAAGGTTGGCAGGGGATGGAAAGAGTACCTATATGAAGGCAAGTGAGACATACTCCTAATGGAGATGGTTTGATATTAATGAATAATATTGGAGAATTAAACTCTTCTTGGGTAAAACTGCATTACAAATACTTAAAAATCCAGGAAGCTTGTTATTAGATATCAGATAAACACCTAGCAGTAGAAATCTAAATACGTCTGATCACCTGAATTCACATGACAGAAGTACTTAGAGGCAAGCTCCATCGGGGTAGGATTAATTCGGGATCATACCACCCATTTTATACTCTCCAGGAGTTATTTGTGTTTTAAACACAGTGACTATGAGTGAAAACAGAATCACATTGAGCTTCTCAGCAATACAAGCAAATTCAAGTGCTACGACCCTTGAAATGGGGACAGATGACCTGAGCAGAACATGAAAAGTACTCCAAAGAGTCACTGCCCCAGCCCCATCTACACAAGTGGGGCTGGCAACTGTTGCTGCAGGGAATGTTTATCAGCACTCCAGGTGTCTGGAAAAGACTGCTGCCCATGTATCTGTGCTGGTTTGGGGTGGAATAGAGTTAATTTTCTTCACAATAATTTGTACAGTGCCAGCTTTTGGATTGTGACTAAAACAATGTTGATAACACAGGGATGTTATAGTTACTGCTGAGCAGGGTTCACACAGAGTCATGATCTTTTCTGTTTCTCACACTGCCCTGCCAGTGGGTGGGCTGCTGGGGGTGCACAAGAAGCTGGGATGGGACACAGCCAGGACAGCTGACTCCAACTGACAGAAGGGATATTCCACACCATATGGTGTCATGGAAGTATGGAAGAAGAAAGAGGAAGGGAGGGATGTCCAGAGCTGGGGCATTTGTCTTCCCAAATGACCGTTGTGAGTGATGATGCCTGGCTTTCCTGGAAATGGCTGAACACCTGCCTGCCCATGGGAAGTAGTGAATGAATCCCTTATTTTGCTTTGCTTGCATGAGCTTTTGCTTTACCTATTAAACTGTCTTTATCTTAACCTATGAGTTTTCTCGCTTTTACCTTCCAGCTCTCTCCCCTGTTCCACTGGGGGAGAATAAGCAAGTGGCTGCGTGGGACTGAGCTGCCTAGCGGTATCAAACCATGACAGTACCACATACGGTTCACACAGCCAGTCCCTGTCTATAATGGCACAGGACACACTGATGCCACATCTGTCCTTAGCTGGGTCTTTTTACTGCTTTCAGAAGTCAGTTGCCTTATGTAGGAACCTACTTTATTAATGCCTGAAGTTATCTGGGCTGTTTTCTTGTTCTGCATACATGAGGGTTTTACCTTTAGGAGACTGGCATAAAAATATTCTAAATAGGCAAAATGATTGTATTATCCTTTGGGACAAAGTGTTAATAGGTTGCAATTTCTCCAAGAAGATAACTATAAATGAAGAGCCCTTGCTTGACTGTTGTTTACATCACTAAGTTGTTACCAGGTGAAAACTCTTCTCAGCTTCTGGTTTAAAATACATGTCCTGTCACTTATGTCCTGTAGCCCTTCTTCATAGCTAAGAAAAATATGTTAAACCCCAACATTTTTAGTACACATAACCTGCAAAATGCAAACTGTTTCTTTCCAAGAGCTAGGATCATTAAAAAATAATCAACTGTCTTTAGAGTCATAGCTAGGGCAGAATTTAGTATCATTAGGTCAATAATATTAAAATTAGCTTTGATTTCAATCTTTTGAATGACCTTTCATTCACAGTGCACATATGCAAATGTTCACAGATGTTTTAATGGTTAAACAAATAACATGCACTAGCGCACGTGACACTTTTTTAAATTATAGTTCAGCTTACTCAGTGTATTCTGCATCAGCTTTATAAAATGAATAGCCTCAAGTTTAGCTATTTTATTTCAAAACTGCTGAACATTATTAGTAAAGCAGAGAAGCAGTTCAAAAAGTAATTAATTCCAGGGCTTAGAGTAAACTGCTATTTTAATTAAAAGAACACTAAATACTAATGTCCTGCTTCTTTGTGCTTATAACATCAAGTAAAAAAAAAGTCTAATCAGTTACATTTAATACATTTTAAATGGAAGTTGAAATATAGTAAAGGTATATACCTTGTTCCTGATATTTACAAATTAACTCAAAAGAAAAAAAAATCCAGAGTTAGCGAGATCGTTTAGCATATTTCCTGGTTATGCTGTGCTATTTTTCTTATTGATTCTATTCCAACTTGTGCTGAGTAGGAAAATCAACTGTTACATAACAGATCTTTTCACCATATTCATACAGAATAAGATGTCAGACTTTAGTTGTCTAGTTATGACAATTGCCACCTATAGGTCCACAGAAGATAACAACATCCAAAACATTTTTCATCTGAAGCTGTGGAGTAAGACTTCCTATGCTTCATAAGTTACAATTTCTCCAGCATATCCAACCTTACAGTATACACAAGGAAGGCACTCTTCTACATGTGAAGAAACAAATTTGGGGCAGTTTGGTTTCTACTACAATTTTTCAGTCTCTCATTTGGTAATTGTCTTTCCCCGTGGAGCAGTGAAAGTCTCAGCAGGTATGCCTGCAGTGTGCCATGTAGTGTGCATGGCTGCTCCCAAACTAGCACTGATCCCACTTGCTGCCATACAGGAATCTCCAATGGGATAATCACCATGGCCTGAAGAAGCTTGAGCTACAAGGCACCCATGGGAAATAAGGTTAATTTTCTAGAACAGGATGCTGTGTGTGCCACATGATTGCATCAGCACTGCTTGGGGTTAGCTCAGGTATCTATGTACAAAACTCCTTTGCCCAATGTAGAGCTGACTTATTACTTATGCCTGTCGTGTTTATCTCACCTTGTAGTAGAATTCCAGTAGTGCAATGAGTGTCACCACAGAACCTTCCATGTGGAGAAAATTTCCTCTTATGCAGTAAGATTAAAAAGGCACGTATTTTTGACAAGAACAAAAGACTAGGCTTGTCCTTCCCCCTTTATGATACATGACTTTCCATTTAATTTCTAATTTGATTGTTACTTTATGGCCAGGGCCCAGGGGAACTAAAAGGTCAGTTCAAATTTTGGGGAGGAATATCCAGACAGGAGGCTTACTCTTCTAATAAATAGAAATATCAAAACTTTGTTGCAGATTACAGGTCTAGACTGTAAGACCATCAGATAAAGTTTAAGAAACTGACATAAGGTTTTATCATCACTATGAAGCAAAGGACACCTAGAGGTTCATCTCCTTGACCTTGTCTTCCCTAACACACTTCAAAAAGTTGGACAGGAAATCTGCATCTGGAATCTGAGAAATCTTGATCCAAGTATTTTTTTTCCCACTTCAAACTATAGATTTAACCCAGGGGTGTTGCATCCTAAGCAAGTGTCAAGATGTTGACCATAGTCTTTCGTTTCACCTCAACATGTCATTATGTTTTAATTAAAAAAACAAACAAACAAACAAAAACAAACCCAAACCAGACAAACCCAACCCTCTTCAGTCAAATTGCCGTGCTGAAAAAAATCTTAGCCCTTCCAAAATATAAGATAATACATTCACAACCTAGAAATATCAAGCAAAGCATTCCACTCCATAGTTGAGGCAATGAGATATAAAATACTCAAGTGACGTCAGTCGCACTAATTGATGCAACACAAAAACTGTGTTGGACAGTCCATGAGGCTTCTTCATCTCAGGTGTCAAGTAGGATCAGCTGTAGAATTGGAGACTGAAACTCCAAATGTAAAGTATAAATATCCATACCAAGAGCATTATTGAATTTGGCTCCTGGATTTACATTACCAGCAGAGACACCCAGAGAGGTATGTTCAGTCATTCATTCTCTGAACAGAGAATGAGTTTAACCATTCAACAGGTTGGCCATTCACTGATCCAGGATCAGTGGAACTTGCTTTTGATGTCCTGCACACTTGAGTAAATCCTTTTAAAATTTTATATCATCATATTTTTTTATGGGAGAAAATGTTATCAGGATTATCATGGTATTATATGAGAAATATATTTTCACAACCTACAGCATTGTCATATGACATATTAATATTGGCCTGGTATTAATGATAGGAACACATGTCCTGGATGATGTATCAAGGCTTATCTCAAGTTTTTCAACATTTCCGATTTTAAGGTCCGTTCTTAGTTCCTTATACTTTTCTAAGCTTTATGCATTTGTGTAGACTTTCTGCCAAGTATCTGATTCTATCTTCACACTTTGGGAAAATGTCAAGAATGGTTCAGCCATTCTTCAGTCTGATGTAAAGGAAAAAAATCTGCTAATTAATTCTTTGTCTGTATAAAAATTATTTTACAGAAAAGTTTATAAAGACCTTATTCTAAATAGACATATATGAATTTAAGTTAAATTTATAATACCTTACACAAATAATAAAAGTAATGAAAGTCTACCCAAATTTGACCAAATTAGGAGACTGAGAAGCACATTAGGGCTATCTTACAGCCAGTAGGAATGAAAGAAGAAAATGATGGATATGATGAGAATAACACATAACTGAAAGTGTACTTCTTCTAGATGGTGCTATTGCTTCGCTCTTGTGGAAAAAAAAAATCTTTTTAGAAAAAAAATAGATTGCAATAAATTAATCAGGGTCTATACTATTGGTATACGAACAAGTGATATTATTAGGATATCAAATAATCTCAAATAGTATACCTAACTTCTGAATGTATATAATATTTATGTTTTCAGGTATTTTTAAGGTAATTTTCAATGTTACATGTATTGTCATACCTAAATTACATCACAGATTGCTTGGATTTCATCTTTAAAATTTATACCAAAATGAACCTTTGACCACAGAAAACTTGCCTTTTTCCACTGACAATATTAAAAGACTTGAAAACCAGAAAAGGCTTATACACCTCTCTGAGATCTCCATATAAATGTTACTGATCAGATGTTCTGCACAGCAATAAGAATTGAAAGAGGTCTCCAAAGGTCAAAAAGGAAATGGACTAAATCAGAGAGATGTTCTTTATAGTAATATTTACATTTATTAACATGTATAGCATACTAATCGATTTCTAACAGGCAGAATGTGTTCCCTTCTCTTCAGATGCGTAATTTATCTTTATGGTTTTAAGAATAAAGGCTTCACTGGAAATAAATTGAGGAATTCAGTAGTATAAGTGTTCAGAAAAGCTGTAGTTCAAAATCACTTACCTGGCAAAAGTCCCAGGAAGACAGTGTTGGTGTCATCCGTCCAAAGCATTATATGGCTCTTTTACTGCAGTCTGTGAGCATCTCAAAGCTTTTATTATATTTATTTTCAAATCTTCCTAGAATCATAGGAAAATAAAGCTGAGAGGGACTTTAAGAGGTCACTGAGTTCTCTGGCACAGGGCAAGTTGAACTATATCTTTGTCATTCCTAATACATGTCTGTGTAGCCAGTCCTTAAAAATCTCTAGTGAAGTACCTTTAACGAAGTCTCTATGGACAATTTATTTCCATGCTTCAGTAACCCTATTATTACAAACAGTTATGCTAATATCCAGTCTGCATCTTTCTGGATACAAATCCGCCGTATTCCAACAAAATGCCATGGGCCAGCTGAGCATGTTTAAGCATCTCGAAACTCTGGACTTATACTGCTCTGGGTGCAGTGGTGCTGCTCAGTTGAAGCTTGCTCTCTCACTAAGGGAACTAGATTTTGCACTTAAACATTGTGATCAGTCTAGTCTTCGGCTCAAACAGAGATTACAAAAAAGAGCCCATACGAGAGATATCCCAAAACATAAACTATGTGCTTAACACTCATAGTCCCTCCCTCAAAACTGACTGCAGAGCAACTCTTTGTCAAAGTACTGCCCCTGAGAGCTTATATCTGAGATTCTTTAAGTAACTTCACAGTAGTTTATGGAAAGCATTGCAGTTTCAGTTCAGTTACACTGTTTCATCTATTTGTGGTATAGGATACAATATAATAACACATACCTGAGGCATTTGGGGTACCAAGTATTCCTTCCTTATTTCCCTCCTGGCTGCCTAGTGCAGCACATGAGACAATGTCCCCTCACTATTGCTCACCTTGCCCATTTTGGCTGCTGCTTCTAACAAAAGTTTGTTTATCATTGCACATTTCTTCATGAAGCTTTAATAACCAAAAAAAAAAGATAAATTACAAAGTAAGCACAAAGGTGTTTATGCTTTATCCACAGCATATAATACAAAGATATAGTCTAGCACAAGGGCCTGCTATAAGATGCTTGCTGGAATCTAAATATTTCCCAGATAATATCTAAACTTCCTAATAAATCTCAGAAACAGTCAGATGATGGTATTTGTGAAAATAATAAAGCAATAATACTCATAAATCATACCAGTTCACTTTAAAAATATTCAGAAACTCACCTGTCATACAGAAAGGGAGAAATTACAGATGATAACATTTCTGAAATAATCCAAAAGTTAATTCAAGAATACTCTGAGATTTATAGTCTGAGCATCCTTTTGTGTGATGACTACCATGGTACAAAATTTATACTGTCTTTAACTTTTCTTTGAAATGCTCTTTAAAAAATGGACCCAAATTCATCATTGTTGTCTTTACCCTTGTAAAAGAATTTCAATTAAAAAAATTCCTATTGATCAGGTTTAATTTCCACAGTAGGTCTGAACTGAATAAATACATCACTCATTTCATTTAATGAAAGCTGGAAGTTGTATTTGCCAAAAGAGTCCACCACAGCCACATTCACATTCTGTGTTATGAGGTGAAAATTTTAATAGGATTAGCATTGGATTTCATAATAGTTTCAGAATCAGAAATACATGATGTAGTGGAAAAGGGAATGTGTTAATTTAGTTTCCATCGCTTCATAGTTTAATGAAAACCTGACAGGGTAGATACATATGGTGTATATATAAGGTAGATACAGACTATATATGTATTTTATATACATGCAGGAAAATTAAAATTTTATCAGAAAAAGAAGTAGATTAATTCTATGTACTGGTTTTCATCACGAAGGAGGTGAGAATGTTCCCTCGCTGGAACTGTTCTTTATGGGTGATTTTGAAGTGCTACTTAAAGTGGAATTGGTGCTAGAGGAATAAAAGGCGACAATAGCAACACCAGCTTGTGAAAGAAAGCTGGATAATGATCTGGGTAACTATAGGTCAGCTTGTGCTCCACAGTGGATAAAATGGTAGAAACAAGAGCAAAAGGTGATATGAGGTTAAATACTGCATGCTGCAAAGAATCAACACAGCTTTTGTAGAAGAAAGCCATGTCTGATACATCCACCAGAGTTCTCCAAGACAGCAATGAACTTGTGAGCAAACAAAAGACAATTTAGTTAATAAACAGTTCTTGGATTTTTAGCATATCCTACACATAAGTTCCTAAATAAACTAAGACATCAGAGATACCAGGTAAGATTTTCCCATGGTAAGAAACAAAACACAAGAATAAACAGTCAGTTTACACAATTACGGGGACTTCTCAGAGGAACATTTTTGAGCCTCTGTTGTTAAGTATATTTAGAAATAAATCTGGAAATTATATGAGAAACAATGTGATATCGCTTGTTGCGAATACAAAATCATGCAGAAGAGTCAAAGATGAACGTGAAGTATTGCAAAATGACCTTATAATATTTGGATGAAGCCTCAAGACACCGGAAGATAAAGTGGCAGA
Organism: Pampusana beccarii; assembly: GCA_013399365.1. Lineage (NCBI taxonomy): Eukaryota > Metazoa > Chordata > Aves > Columbiformes > Columbidae > Pampusana > Pampusana beccarii. Next base: position 53,473 of record VWYH01004021.1, on the reverse strand, counting down.
TTAACTCAAATGAGATAATACAAGGTAATTAATTTTAAAAAAATATCACCCACTGACATATTCACAATAATAGACTCTATTATGATTAATGAAAGAGTTCTTGAAGTTTGTGTAGGTAGCTTTTTGAAAATATCAAATAGAATTTTCAGCAGGCAAAAAGGCAAAATAAGTGTTAGCCATGATCAGGAATAGAAAAAACAGACAAACAAAATAGGTAACTTGGCTAGAATGCACACTCTTACATGCTGCCTACAGACCTGTTCATTCCACCTCAGAAAACTTACGTTAAAATAAAAAAATATGGATTGAAAGATAGGAAGTGTGTTGAGAGAAATGGAGTAGCTTCTGTAAGTTTGGAGAGAGACTGCTGACAACAGATACAGTGGGGCTCTGCACAATTATTATTAATAACATGAAGTGGGTAAGCTGGAAAAGCTGGGGGGACAGATACCTTATGTCTTTTTTTTTTCCTTTAAAAATCTGCTCTTTCTAATTTTGGTTTGATGCAACGTTTCATTTTTTTAAATATTGTTGTTAGTGTGCTTTTCAGGCTCTGTTCAAAAAAATGCGTGTCAAAGTATTATTTGCATGCAATCTCTATGATAAGTCTAAAAAGAATGAAATTTTTACCTGGACTTGGTCATATCACATGGATTGCTGGTCAAGTACTAGCATGTGCTGATACAGACTTCCACTGGGTGATGCTGGTTCTTCTTCAAAACCAGCTGTTTCCCCACCAGGTACCTAGTTAAACCAACTGCTACAAAAGACCTGAAACATTGTTCCTTTTTTCCCTTTGTATTCTCAAGCAGGTCACAAGGACTTGAAGATGTTCAGATCCTCAAGCTCCAAGACAGTTCTACCAAGCAATCTTCCTCTGCCTTGGTGACCACAGAGATCTTGCGATATTCAAGGCTCTCTGAGGTGCTTGAAAGTACTAAGGGCTCTTAGTCTTCCCAAGTGTCCATGAACGAGATTAAGAATCTGGAGTTTTCAGGTTCTTCCCACTCCAGGGGTGATCAGGAAGGTCCTCTTTCGGCCAAATATCCTTCTTGGGGTTTTTGGTGTCCCTGGTTTAACACTGTGCATCTACAGAGCCCAGAAAACCTGGCTTCCAGACTCACTGTCAGTACATCAGCCATGTCTTGTAGCCTTTGCTTATTCTGCAATTCGGGTAAAAACCTGTAGCTGGCCACACAGCTCTAGTGCTTGAAATATATACTCAATTATTAGATCTATTTACACTACCAGAGGCAAAATCTCAACTTAAATTTGATCAATATAGGGATCAAAGTATTAATTCTACAATTCAGGTCGTCCACAGGCTGCTATGAAGAGTGCAAAGAAACCTTATCCAACCAAACAAAAACTCCAAAGAAAAACAGATCAAGACTATTTTACAGAACTTTATACAAAATTTAGAAGTTTGACTATAATAAAAGCTGTGTCTTGTGTCAAATCTTTTCTCTGTTTCACAATCCTGAGTAAAATAGACCTTGTTTAATTTTTTTCTCTTTTCATAATGCCACACTAAAAGGCCATATTTAAAAGAGAAAGAATAAAATTCACTTGCATTGTACGACTCAAGGTGCAAAAGAAAAGAAATGCAATTCATTCAGAGGTTTTGCTGTTACTTAGTCCACAATGTACTCTGCATTTATGTGTGTTTTGAATGCACTAAATGACGAATGGTACTCCGAAAATCTTGCTATAACCACAATACACAATGCTATACTCTTAGCTATGCATTAAAAAAAAAAAAGTGCTATTTACATTATTGGTTTCAAAGCCAGTCTCTCACCCTTAATCACAGTCTGAATTTCCTTTCTTTTCTGGATTTAACATGGACCCATAACTGATATTCGTATTTTCCCCTGTGCTTAATTATAGACTTACTGGATTCTTCTTTTAAACTACTTTAGGTTTGGACACTGCAGTTTGGATGGGAGCAAATATTCTCTTTGAATGACTGACTAAATGAAGAGAGAACAGAATAGAAACAAAAATAATAGCATGATGAAGACACCAGCTAATGAATTTATTTTATGTGCCTTACAGATGTCCTAGATGAAAGGGAGTGTTTTCTCCATGGTGAATTTTTGAGAACTGCATTAGTATTCAAGAATAAGCAGCTCTTTCTGGAGCATATGCCACAAGTTTGCTTTCATTGTCCTATAGCACAAGAGGAAGCCCTTTCTCTCTTGAAAATCTAACATACGCATGCTATCTATCCTTCTTAAAGTGTGACATGGTTGTGGATAATCTGATTTGTATGGCCAAGACTGAAGAGTTGTCATAATTTCATAGGTAAAATTAACTCATTCAAAAAAGGAATATGTGCCTTTGTGTTGTAGTTGTGTGTCATCAATTACAGGAGTACAGTGAATTTTTTTTTTAATTATTAAATTATGAAATTTTTATTTGAGCAATAGTTGTGGCTAGATAAATACTGAATGGTCCAAAATATGACAGTTACAGGATGCTTTAAAGAAAATAATTTTGTTTCGGAAAAAAGCTTGCACTGGGTGAAATTTTAAACAGCTGTGAAAGAAGAGACATCAAATTGTGCATTAGAAATGATTAAGAACTTATTTTCAGCATTAATGTAGCATAAGCCATTTCAAAGACATCGTAAGAAGAAAGCTTGAGTGAGGATGGACAATCATTTGCCACACAGGCACATTAAACACATAGATGTACAAGGTGGCTTCAGCCTTTGAATCCTGGCATGCATCAAAAGGATCTAAAACACAATTAATGTGAAGATAACAGACTACTCATTTACCAAATTACAGCCAAGATGACTGCAAGACCAATGGACACCATGAAGAAAATAAATTAGAAAAAAATAAAGATGTAACAATCACCAAAACATTTTGCAAAAACAGGACTTCAGTATCACAATCTTTTCCTCATGGCTGCCCATTCTGACAGTACAGGGTGGGGAAAAAGGAAAGGGACATTCTGCCCATAAGAGAGAGCAGATGATTGCTTTATGCAAGCTACAAAAAACTTGTTCCTCTGACCTTGAGGTAGTGAAAGGTGACTAATTAGTCTTCTCTGCTTTGACACCTACAGTTTGCTGTCCTTGGGGCAAGCAATGTGTAGCAATTTATCTTTGCATTCTTTAGTAGCTTGGAAAATGAGATCATAAACATATTTAGGTTTGTGTTTAATGTTCATGTGGTCACAAGAGTGTCTTACATTGTCAGATATATCAACATAACATTAGGGTTCCAAAATCATCAGGATATTACATAACGTAAAAATACTCTATGCAGAAAGTGCCTTTCTGTCTGCAAAATATCCTTGAACAGTATATTCTACTATTTCTACAGAATAGCCACCACAAAAAGAGAATGCAGCTATTCCAGGAGGTAATGAAAAGTCTGACAAGATTTTATTTAGCAGTTACACCCACAGATGTTCATTTGAAATCTTTCACATGATGTCAAATGCCCATGGTGTTAAGAATAATAAGACAGTTTTGAATATATTGAAAAAGGTCATGCAGGAAAACAGACATTGCTGATGGTACAGTCACATGTCTGGGGATATGAAAGCTTTGATAGTGATTTATTTTTGAGGCACAAATTATATAAGCTGTTCAAATACTGGTTCCTGGGTAAATACCACTAGAATGTTGTCAAAGGCAGCCTGATAATGGTGACATGAACGATAAAGTGATATTAATAGTAGGTCCTTGGGCCTTGTTTCTTACAAGTTGAAAATAAGCAACTACTTGAATTTCTGGTGTCTTATGAACTACCAAGTAGCTGCTGTAATCCTCTCTGAAGCTGATATAGATCATTGCCTTAAGCTGCAAGATCTGTGAATGGAACACGGCAGAAGAAAATAATTGCATTCTTCTTATGATTTATTTTCATTGTTTGATTCAAAATAAAATAGAAACCTTTGAATGCTTTCAGTGTGTGCTTTTAAAGTGTAAAGGTTAGGCTATTCACTTGGATAATAAAATTCAAAACAGTTTTTGGTTGATGCTGAAAAATCTCACTCAAAATATCTTATAACTGCAGGTCAAGACCTTGAGCAATCATCCTGAGATAACATTTTCACCAACACATGGAAACAATGCAATACAACAAAAAATGTTCTGACATAAGATGAGGTCATAATTACTTCCTTCTGAGCACATTTTTTTCACAGAGTCTCCATTCTGAGCTATTTTTATCAAAAAAACTTTCAGAAGACCTCTAAAACTTACAGTCAATATATGTTTCCTGGCAAGATTTTTTTTTTCTTTCAAATGCATTACAGCAAGAGTTCTCTATCATATGGTTTAGTAGTCCAGAGAGAAACGAGTCTGATCATATTTACTGTCAGTAAGGGGTTATACTTCTAGTCGTTTCAATTTTAGTTAATCAAGACACTGAATTGTAAAGTACATAAACAAGATTTGTTAGGATCCAAGAAACAGAGCTACATAATCTGCTTCTCTTTATGTTCTCGAAACACTTTCTGAAACGTTTATAATTGTATGTGCTTATGACTAAGAAAGTATTCTACGTGTTCAGATGGTGTATCAGAAAATTTAATCTCAGAAGTTCTCCTCAGGGGCATAAGCTACCAGGGAATATCAACACGTCCAGGTTGCATTACCCCATACACCATAACTTGCATTTCACTCATATGTGAACCATTACCCATGGATGTAGTTCTATTTTGAGACACACTGAAAAATTACACGTGGAAGTATTAAGAGCTATATTCTCCCTGGTCGCCTAAAGCAGCTTCAGATTTCAGTTGCTGGACTTAGTTTGAATGAATCTCTGCAAATTTAAGCTGAAGAATAACTAAGGAGAAAATTTTGTGTTTCCCATCTGGATAATTGCAGTTTTAAAGGAAGATCAACATTAAATTCTATTAAAGTAACACATCCGTAGAAATTGTTTAAAACTTTATGGCAGTTTTGCTAGCTTCAGAAGTGTATAAAGTTGTGCAGGTACTTGTGTTAAGGGAGTCATATAAATTATTGAGCCGTCTTAGTTTTTCTGTCCAGAGACAGGAAAAACGAATGGGGATTATGGCCAAGATAATGCCTAATGTCTTTTCAGTGACAATTACAGCAGGTCTCTGAATTTATCAACAGGAATTAACAGCACAAGTAAAAAGATACAAATGAATGAAGTGCTTACAAGAAAAAAGAAAAAAAGTCTTGTTTTCGTCACATTATCCTAAATTTTACAGCTTATGTATTGTAAGCGTCCTAAATTTTCTTCAGAATTACAAATATTTTCTGACCTTACTGTGTCCCACTTAGGGACAACTAAATTAACCCTTAATGGTTTTAGAAAAGTGGAAGTAGTGTCTTTCCGTTATCAAATCCTATAGATTGGTCACCTGAAAGATGAGTCATGACCATCAAACATTATAGAAAAAATAAACCATATGTTAATCTTTTCTAGAAAGCATGCTTAAAAAGATAAATCAGACAAGTCAATCCCTTAAGTTATAGGAAAACAGAAATTTCTTGACTGGAAAAAGGAATGAGAAAACACTTCTTGGTGCTATGTGACACAAGTTTCTAATATCTAGAGAAACCATCTGCCATGCACATTCAAAGTTCAATTACTCAAATATAGATTGAAGTTGTTTAGTTTCAATACATTTTCAATGCATTTGGTTTCAGCAGGGTTTCAGTCAGTAAAAATTCAGTACACTCTGTGCAGCTGCATTTCAGTAATCACAAACATAATTTCATTGTATTGTACAGGGTAAGGTGAAATACACTGGAGCTCCTTTAACTTCTACTGTTCATGAATTACCATATAGTGGTTTTGTCATCTAAATGTCCTCCTTTTTCCATGAGTAATGTCATGGTTCTGTTTGTACTGATACTAAGTGAGCGGTCTGTCTGAAGGATCCTACATCTTTTGGGCTTTAGAATATTAGGCTTATTTTGGTGCAAAATGTTAGCAAAGATATCACCAGATCGATCTTACCATAATATGTTTCCAGGAAAAGAATTTATCAAGCCAATCAAATATAAATCTAACAAAGAGACATACCGGCAGACTGTGTCACAGCTTTTGATTTCATTTCTCTTTAGGCTTTTGCTAGTGAATGTAAACTTACAATGTCATATCCATGCTTCGATTATTATAGGCAAATCAAACTAAATATTAAATATCTCTGGTTTATATTACGAAATTTTAAAAAAGCTTATATTTATTTTTTTCCAATACTATTTTGTTAGGTGTCCCGTCAGATTTCTGCACATGCCAAAGAAAGATTTTTTGGTAGTCTAATGACATGATATGCAGTATAAGTTCTCCACAATACCAGGCAGTAAAGTGTTCTTTTTTTACTACATACTTTTTTCCTCTTTCATATTTTTCTGCTCTCAGATGATCTGCAATAGCTTTTTGCTTGAGCTACAGCAGACATATGGGATATGAAAGATTTGTCTTTTTTTCAATCAGACACAAAAGAAACCTGGCAGCTTTAGAAAAAAGAAAAATAAATATAAAAAGTTGAGTGAAAAAGTGTACTTTAAAATATAAGGGGTTTATTTTTTAAGACTGTTAAGATATTAACAATTAATGGGTTCTTCTCTATTTTTTCCCTCAACTTAGTATTAATCATAATTACTATTTTTCTAGAATCTTCACATTCTTCAGCCTTTGCAATCTTTCCTATCATCTTGATTACTTGATCAAGATATTTCTTAACCTCAAACTGCTGTTGTAATACACAACAGATCCATGGAAGACACTCTGTCTACAGTGAGGACATTTAGTGGATATGTACTGTGACAAATGAACTGGTTAAACTACATGGCTTCATTAAAATCTTGATTGTACTGGAATAGTAGGAAAAACATGATTTTGTTGTTTTCTTTGCAATCAACTATTGCACAATATATTTTAAAGGTAAATTGTTTAACTTGTCACAAAAATCATGTTCATTTATAGCTGATGATAAAGTCATAATTATTCTTTCAGTCCTTTTATATAAATGTGTCTGTGTGTGTTCATAAATACACAGAATTTGTCATAGACATCAGAACATCTGGTTTTCTTTTGCACGGAAAAGTTGCTTTCAGACACAGGCAGACACAGACCACCGTCAAGAGGAAAAATTACTTTGCTGCAAGTGATTTTCTTTGTTTCTTATTGTCTTTGCATGTGTAAACTCTATGGCCAGCTTCTGAATTGTTGTACTTGCAACTGTAGGGTAGTAAGGAAAAAAGGCAACACATGGAATAGAAAAAAAGATGCTCTGACTTGGCACGGAAACTCTTGGTTCAGTGTCATTTCAGAGCAAGAATATGACAAGTTGGTTTTAAGAATATTCTTTGTTCCTCTTAACTAGACATGTTTCATATGAAACTGAAATTACAGAGAAGATGAAGAGATATGTTAGTCAGTTATACTTCAAAAGTTCTGCATGATGGCTAAATTGTCTATTCTGACTGCTAGTGCACACAAGGTTTGTGCATGATTTAACTTGCCTTTTGTGAAACACATATAAAAATGGATCATTGCTTTCTTCTCAGGGGCACTCTCGTAGGACCTGGAGATTAGGCAGTGAAGAGAAAGAAGGGGAGTGGGGTCCTTATTTGTGGGGCAAAATACCTAGCGGCCTTGAGGCTTTAAAGAACGTAAGAGCTGGTATTCAGACCAGGAGTTGTATCACTTATAATGCAAACATCTTGGCATACTAGGAAAAAAAAAAAAAAAAGTTATAATTCAGCAAGAGCAAGTAAGAAGATAGCTATCTGCAATAAATGTCCTTGCTTTACTATTCAAGAATAACAAGAGATGTCAGTGAAAATACTAAGATTCACATTTTTTTTATTATGTAAGGAGTTAGTTAAATATAAGTAACCATGCCATTCCTTAAAATAGTTAACGGCCATTCAGACTCAATGAAAATAGGAAGAGGATTTTGAAAAATTACTTTGTCATTCTTTCTGTAAGTATTCATATCCTAAATGAAACCTCTCATTGTATGTATTCTACATTTCATCAAAGACATAAGCTTTTTACCTTTTCCTATGATCATCAGTTTGAGCCTTCAAAGCTCTTAATATGATATAACGGATGTAGTTTCATAGCAGTGAAGTAGGGTTAGTGCAAGTCTGAAACAGGAGTTAGATTTGCGTCATCTGCTAATATCACAGAGAGAGGTAATTCAACGTTTAAAAGAATCACCTACTGTCTTAAATCATACTCCGGCCTGGCTGTACTTGGCAATAATAAATGCGATTTTTAGTGTATCCTATGACAAGCTCATCCTATGGTACTTACATATAAAGAAATCATGGTACTAGAACCAATTTACTTTAATTCAATACTAAAATGTGTCTGATCTCTTTTTATTCACAGTCAGTGTGTGGTGGAATGTGGGACAGAAAGCCAGTTCTTGGGTTTAGTTTATGCTATGTAAAGGCACATGCAAATATTGAAGACTGGAGCATAAAAATTCATGAAGTGGTTGGAAGCACTAGCAAAAATTATGGTAAATTCTTTGAAAAGTAGAAAAGAACATCAAAATCCTGGTTGATTGGCTGTTTTTTTCAAAGAAGCACTATAAGAGAAGTCTTTTAAGGAATCAGAGCTAGAAGTTTCTGCTGCTAATGTACCTTCTTCGCAAAGAGGTACTTGCTTGTGGCCAGTTTATGTCAGAAATGAAATGAACGCATGACGATGTGCTCCACAGTACCAACGACCTATTCAGTATGTCCTGTCTTGTTACTCTTCCCTAGTAGTATCAAACAACAGTTCTGCTGGGATTAGATTTCTCTCATCCCATGGGTCACAGACTATTTCTGTTCTGAACTGCAAAAAGCAGATATTGCTGGTTATGTATAGGCAGTTCACAGACCAGCTGAGGTGTGGAAATTCAGACAAACTGCTTGTGAGCAGGACCATACGGTTTGATTATATTTCCCTAGTAAAAGATTTATGGGCAAAAGGAAAAAAAATCCGACAAAAATAGGGTAGATTCAGATGAGTGAGTGTTCTTAACAGGGCCAAGATCTTGTGCTCCAAAGTGATGAATTGCAACTCTTAGAGTCTATCGTCATAAGAAAAGTGCAGTTTTATCATTTCAGTCAGTCATAAATGGCCCACAACAGATTTTAAAATCAGAATTTAGAAAACAGAAGGGCATAGAAGATGATGATCGGGAGGAAAGGTAGGGAAAAGAAGTGCAGGAGAGGACAGGACAAGTCTTGAATCTCATGTGTTCCAGGTGAGCTCTCCAGGTGTATTGTACTCTGTGAGAAAAGCAAGCATCCTCTCAAATTTTGGCTAGGAAGGTAAAGAGGTAGAGTTGGTCATGCCTTTTGAAACAGGAAACACATAGTGTAAACTAAGCATCAAACAGTGGTCAAATTTAGTTGGATAGAAATGTGCCCCATTTCAAAAATATTGGCTTATAAGGCTCCTTTTGGCATTAAAATTTGACACTTTGGAAACCTTGGCAGTTATAAAGAGATTTTAAGGATCTGAACTTTGGATTTAGACATCTAAAATGACAATTATCAGATAAAATCTTGGTCTCAGTAGTCATACCTTTTATTTTAAGACAATAAAAATGTTCAAGATAAATAAATTCTAGCACTCTGATTTATGGTACTGTGATCTTTGGAAATATGTTTACATATTCATTTGAATTGGTTTCACCATCTGTTCAGATATGAGTGGCTGCTAAATGGTGATCTGCATAACGATACTTAAAGTTTCCTTCACACATTGGAAGCTTTTGTTGTAAAACCATCTTTGGCTGCTGCCCTACAAACTAACAGACTCACTTGCTGGGAGAGGAAGGAAAAATTTTCAAAACTGGTTTTGCAAAGGTCTTCAAAGCTGTGGAAAACCTGAATACACAGTGTAGTCAGTCTAGCCCTTATTATGTTGGATGCATTTATATGCAGTGAAGTAAAAAGTATACTTAAATTAAGAATTAATCTTCCTTAATTTGAAACAAAATGTTAATGGTTACACAGTTATGTGAACTATTATAGAAAACACAAAAAAATATGTTTATCTCTAGATAAGTGTAGAAAGACTATTACAGATCCTGGAATTGTTTCAATTGAAAAAAATAGTGACCTAGGATGTCCTACGTGGTTCTTATCAACTAATAGCTGCAGTAAGTTAGTGACCTGTGATAATATAGAAGGTTTGCCAAGTCATGACATGAAAAGATTGATGCGTGTTGCCCTGGAATGTCACTCAGATATTCTGTGACTGATGGATCAAAAATTAATTTTATAATCCTCTACTGTTTAATATGAAAATGCTAATTTCATGTGATTTAACTTAAGGATGAGATGTGAAAGCTAATTCTGGATCCACACACCACTAGACACTTATAAATTGTTCAGCTCTGGCTGCGTAGTCCTAATCTTGCATTCAGTCACACACACAACTGATTTCCACTTCTGTCATTCTGAACTATGTGGAAACCCCCTCAGTTTCATTTTCTTTCCAATCCATCTTCTGTCTCCTTTTACTTTACCTGTGACTTGGTCTAGATTCATGATCAGATTTTGTTAGCAGAGCTATTGTTTCCAACTTCTTGACCCATGAGAAAATATTCCAGTGTTTGGTGACAGGCAGACAGGCCAAGCATAAGTTTCCTATTGAAAATGTTGAGCTAAATAATGCCCTGTTGTACTAAGTGGATTGCTTGGAAGAGCCTTACAGAGTTTGAAGCGATTGTTGGGAATGCAACCCAAAAAAACCAGATGTGACAGGAAAAAACAACAGGAAGATTTAGCCCAAAATATCATTAGAACATTAGGCAGCATGGGATACCACTGTCTCCATAAAAAGCCTTGCATTTTCTTCAGCCTAGCAACTAATTTCTGCGATTGTGACACTGAACCAGGTGTAGGAGCTGATCTGGCTTTTTTTTTTTTTTTTCTTCTTGGTTTAGTTTACCAGTTAACTAGCAAATAATGGTGAAACTCTGATGTGGACAATGCCAATCGTCTCAGGAAATGTTTGTTGTTTTTGTCTGGGGAGGGACCACCAAGGTCTAAGTGAAACTCAAAATGGAAAAAATTTCTGAATTGATTTCTGTATTGAAAGTGATGAATGTCTCACTCTTAACAGATCAGGTTTTCCCAGCAGATACCATTTTTGCAAGCAAATGTTTCAAAAATGATGATGTCTTTTATTATTTGTTTATGAGGAGACATTTCTGTATCATTTTGGAAATATTAGCATGCCAAGCAAATTTGTCTGGATGAAGACTGTAAAAAATGGTCATTGGGTTATTAAACTGGTCACCAACAGAAACAGAATAGCTTCAGGCATACATGGGTGCAGAATAATAACAGGAAATCTGTTATTTACAGTGTAAACCTTTCCGTTCTCTAAAGGTCTTGCACAGGAAAAAATTTAACAAGTTTATTGCCTGAGTCTAACCAAACAAGAAATTTAGAAGCCCATTAGTGTATCGGACGTAACTGTCAGGATTTTGATAGTGGAGGGGGCACAAGAGGAACCTGTGTAGGAAGTGGCCAGGGGCTGCCTGTGCCAGACACAGCCACTTCCAGACAGCTTCACAACAGAAAGTACAGGTGCACTGCCTGCCAAAGCTGAAGAACTGTCATCAGCTTATGGTGCCTCTGGGAAGACATTTAAGAAATGACTGCAGTCAGTGGAGGAACCCACATGGAAGCAGCTGAGTAACCCTAACCCTAGGAACCACAACACATTGACCCCTGTCTCTTGAACCAGCCATAGCCTCCCTAGAGGGACTGAGTGTAACCTGCAGTGAGGGGACTGGAAACTGGGAAGACAGGAGGAAATGTGTTCAGATGGAAGCTACAATGTTTTCTGTAAGTGTTTACTTTTTTGGTTTTAGCTTTCAACACAAGATTCAGTAATGAAAAGTTTGCTAATTGGCAATAAATTAAACTGATTTAGTTTCCCCGACCCAAAACTGGTTTTGGCTAAGGGACAATAACTGAGAAGATTCTGCACTTAATTTTTCTAAATAGAACAGAAACTATCAAGAAAGTTCTTTTTCTTTGAGCATCAACTTTGGTGAATGCTGTTTACCAAGTAAGAGGTATATTTATTTACTTATTTCAAGATCAAGCACCTCAGACATTGTTACTGAAATTCTTAATTTGTCAAATAAGTTCAATAACTTTGATCTGATTTAATCAAGCAGTCAGAGAGAGAAATTATTTTCAGAAAAAAAATAATTCTATATTCTCTCTAGTTATTGTAAAATGTTGGCCTGAAAAAGAGTAAAAGAATGGGGACTAAACTTCCTAGTGGCTCTATAAATGCTGAAATTGACTGAGGCTAAATGAGCATGGAAGGACAATAACTAATTTAACTAAAGGTGTGAGTTTAAAGTATATTATTTAACCCCATCTACTATTCATATGAATATGTAATTAAAAATTTAAATGGAATAATTGATTTGGTGCAATTTGCATTGAAATACATTGAACTGAACTGAACTGAAATCCTGTCGTTCTGATTAAGCACCACCACACAGAGGTTTAATGTATTTAATTAATCCACTTGAAAGGCTAATTCACAGTTACTTTGGAATGTCTTTGGATACTCTTTGCGAAGAGACTGGATGGTTCATGAAGTAACAACTTTTTGTTATCTGTTTCAAGATCCAACCCCCATGCCATGGGCACAGACACCTTCTACTAGACCAGGTTGCTCAAAGCCCCATCCAGCCTGGCCTTGAACACTTCCAGGGATGGGGCATCCATAACTTCTGTGGGCAGCCTGTTCCACCACCCTCATGCTGAAGAATTTCTTCCTTATATCTAGCCTAAAGCTACCCTCTTCCAGTTTAAAGCCATTACCCTTTGTCATATCACTACATGCCCTTGTAAAAAAGTCTCTCTCCAGCTTTTTTAAAAGCCCCGTTTAAGTATTGAAAGGTCACTATCAGGTCTCCCTGGAGCCTTCTCTTCTCCAGTCTGACCAACCCCAATGCTCTCAGCCTGTCTTCAGAGGACAGGTGCTCCAGCTCTCTGATCATTTTCATGGCCCTCCTATGAACTCAGTTCAATAAGTCCATGTTCTTATCTTGGGGGCCACAGAACAGAACACAGAGCACAAGAGTGGAGTGGAGGGGCAGAATCACCTCCCTTGACCTGCTGGCTATGCTTTTTTTGATGCAGCCAAGGATATGGTTGACCTTCTGGGCTGCAAGCGCACATTGCCAGCTCGTGTTGATCTTCTCATCAACTGACACTCTCAACTCCTTCTCCTCAGGGCTGTTCTAAACCCATTTTCCACCCCACCTGCATTTGTGCTTGGGATTGCCACGACCCATGTGCATGACCTTGGCCTTGTTGAAATTCATGAGGTTCACATGGGCCCACCTGTCAAGCCTTCTGGACAACCTCCCTTATCTCCAGCATATCGACCATGCCACACAGGTTGGTGTCGTCGGCAAACTTGCTAAGGGTGCACTCAATCCCACTGTCCATCTTGCCAACAAAGATGTTAAACAGCACCAATCCCAATACTGACTCCTGAGGAACACCACTCATCACTAGTCTTCACTTGGACATTGAGGCATTGCCTGTAATTCTTTGAGTGCAACCTTCTAGCCAATACCTTATTTACCAGATGGTCCATCCATCCAATTTAGAGACGAAGATGTCATGCAGGACAGTGTCAAATGCTTTGCACAAGTCCAGGTAGATGACATCAGTTACTCTTCCCTTATCCACCAACACTGTAACCCCATCGTAGAAGGCCACCAAATTTGTCAGGCATGATTTGCCCTTAGTGAAGTGGTGCTGGTTGTCACGAATCACCTCCTTATTTTCCATGTGTGTTAGTGTAGTCTCCAGGAGAATCTGCTCCATGATCTTGCTAGGCACAGAGATGAGACTGACTGGCCTGTCATTCCCCGAGCCTTCCTTTTTTTCCTTTTTTTTAAAATGGGGGTTATGTTTCCCCTTTTCCAGTCAGTGGAAATTTCACTGGACTGCCAGAACTTCTCAAATATGATGGATAGTGGCTTAGCAATTTCATCCACTAGGTCCCTCATGACCTGCAGATTCATCTAATCTGGTTCCATGAACCTGTGCACCTTCAGGTTCCTTAAATGGTCTCAAACCTGATCTTCTGCTATATTGTGTGGTTCTTCATTTTCCCAGTCCCTGCCTTTGCCTTCTGTGACTTGGGTGGTGTAGCTAGACAACTTGCTGGGGAAAACTGAGGCAAAAAAGTCATTGAGTAGCTCAGTCTTCTACATATTCCAGGTAACCAGATAGCCCATTTCCTTCCAGAGAGGGCCCACATTTTTCCTAGTCTTCCTTTTAACACTGTTGTACCTACAGAAGTATTCCATGGCCCTTGACACCCCTGGTCAGATGCAATTCCGTCAGCATTTTAGCTTTCCTATCCTGACCCTGGCTGCTCAATTCCTCTGCATTTCTACCAGGTTACCTGTCCTTGCTTCTACCCCCCTGTAGGCTTCCCTGTTGTGCCTGAGTTTGTCCAGGAGCCCCTTGTTCATCCATGCAGGCCTCTTGGAGTTTTGCCCAACTTCCTCTTTGTTGGGATGCATCACTCCTGAGCTTGGAGTAGGAGATCCTTAAATATTAACCATTTTTCTTGGGCCCCTGTTCCTTCCAGGGCTTTATCTCATGGTACTCTACCAAGCAGATTCCTGAAGAGGACAAAGTCTGCTCTTCTGAAATCCAGAGTAGTGAGCTTGCTGTGGGTCCTCCACACTGAGCTAAGAATCTTGAACTCCACCACTTCATGGTCACTGCAGCCAAGGCTACCCTTGAGCTTCACATGGTCCAGCAGCCCCTCCTTGTTGGTGAGAACAAGGTCTAGCATAGTGCATCTCCTTGTTGGTTCCTGTATCACTTGGAGAAGGAAGTTATCATCAAAGCATTCCAGAAATCTCCTGGACTGCCTATGCCTAAGTGTATTGTCCCTCCAACAGATACGGGTGTGGTTGAAGTCCCTTATGGGGACCAGGGCTTGTGAATAGGAGGTTGCTCCTATCTGTCTTTAGAGGGCTTCATCCACTCAGTCTGTCTGGTCGGGTGGCCTGTAGCAGACCTCCATTATAATGTGACCTGTCCCTGCACTCCTTTTAATCCTCATAAGCTCTCAGTCTCCTCCTCATCCATCACCACACAGAGCTCCATGCACTCCAGCTGGTCACTGACATAGAGGATGACACCCCTTCCTTGTCTTCCCTGCTTGTCCTTCCTAAAGAGCCTGCATCCTTCCATTTCAGCTCTCTAGTCATAGAAGCCATCCCACCATGTCTCCATGATGCCAATAAGATTACAGCCCTGCAGGTGTATGCTCATCTCTAACTCCTCTTGTTTACTCTCCATGCTATGTGTGTTCACATAGAGGCATTTAAACTGGGCCCCTGATTAAGCTGACTTACTGGCAGGAATGGCTGGAATTCCTTTGTGCTGATTTTCAGGTGCTCTCCTGCTGACTTGCAAGCCTTCTCCAGGCTCTGGGCATCTATTGCTGGCACTGGCATCAAACTGGCAGGAATGGGATGAAGTTCCCCTCACCTGGACTCGTTAATTTAAAGCCTTCTCCATCAGCTCGGCAAGCCTGCAACCAAAGATGTGTTTCTCCTTCTCTGACAGACGGGCCCCATAAGCCTGCAGTAAAGCAGGTTTCTCAAAGCGAATCACATGGTCTATCCGTCCTGTAACCATTTGTTCACAGTCTATCCACACTGATTATACATAGAAGCTGTTCAGTGGAAATGTGTTCAGCAATGTGAGTGGTTCACTGATCTACCTAGAGGGTAAATCAAGGCTGAAAATATTGTTACCACAGTTGATATTAAGTATCTTGTGAGGTCACTTAGCAAAGGTCAACAATGTATCTAACAGGAGAATAAATTGTTCTTTCTTGTACTTCCAGAATAGAATTAAGGGAAGCTGATAAGGCAAGGCTCAGAAGTGACATATTGCTGACTCATTAAACTGAATACAGATGGACTCTCCCCCAATTTTTAGGACTAATTATTTACACATTATGAAACAGCATAGCCTCAAGATGGAGAAGTTAGAGCACTTGTTGGAACTGGGAAGAACAGATTTGAAGTTCTGTGTGCAGCTCAGGTAGAATGGAAGTTTGAGCCTGGCAACACCAGAGTGAATCTCTATGTGAATCTCCTTGTGAGGGAACCAAAACTTTTTTTTTTTTTTTTCAAAAATGCCTTTCTGAAATCTCAGACACATCCATTTCCTTTTTAGCCATCTCCCTGTATCTGTTTGTCTGTTGCAATTAATAAGATTTATTTCTTTGAAGCCTTCTTCTTTGTGTCTGTGCATGTATGCATGTTGCACTTCCAGAGGTCTTACTGAATCAGTGAAGATGAAACAATGGTAGTGATTATTCAGATCAATCCCTATAACTCAACAGAGAGCTGTGATCCACACTACTTTTCTTTGTTTGTTTTTCTTTAATTGCAGTTTAACTTGCTGAAAAGAACTCAAGTTACACTTGGAAATCAAGGTTGTTTTTCTGCACTTGTATTTATCATGAAGAACGAAACTGTCACCACCAAGCTTCCCATATGAACAGACAGCAACTAATTTCTTCTTGCGTTCAAAGCACAAGCTAAATATTTTGTGCTCCTCTGATCATATCCCAAAGGTAATTTCTCTTAATGATCAATTTCAACGCTTTACAAAGATTTCAGTTGTGGCAATACAGCAGGACACATTAGCTTTTCTCTTGCTCCCTTAACAAGCTATTGTTCCTTTATTGGGGTATTGCTCTGTTAACAATGGGTCTTGTGAAGAAATACAGTACTTTTTCACCTGCAGAACTCAGTGGAGATCACTAGTGAGTATCACATAACCAAGTAGATTACAACTCGCAAAACTGTAATTAATTTTTCCATATTTGTATAGGTAGTATTTCACCTCAGTTCCTATTTTACATAGATTTCTGTTTTGGATCCTGATTACTCTTCATCTAAAAGTCTAAACTGTGCAAAACCCTGTCAAAACCAGGTACCAACAAGTGTATTTTCTTATTTTTCTTCATATATTTCTTTCTGTTTTCACTGGGAGAGACGGATGAAAGAGAGGTGAAGTGGGAATAAAATGCAAGAGAAAAAAATTTAAATACATCTACTAGCTGACAAATTGCAATGCCATAGAACTCAGCCCAAGCAGTTACATTCACACCCAGAGTTGTAAGTATGCAAAAGAAACTCAGGAAGTTCTGGATGTAGACTTCAATTCTGCGCACTGCAAATATAAGGCTGCATATACCTGTACTCGAATTTTAGGCCATTAAAAAAAATCAAAACCAAAACAAAAAATGAAAACGAACAAAACCAACCAATCAAAACACAACAACAACAAACAAACCCAAACAAACAAACAACTAAAAGGCAACAAAACCACCAGCACAAACACCCCCCAAGAATCACAAAAAACCTCAGCTACTGCAAAAATAGACAGGATGTACCAATGGTTTCATTCAGGTTCATTTCTAAAATATAATACAAATAGTTAGGGAGTACAGTAGTAAAGATTTACACAGTGCTGTCAGTGAACATTAATCTTTGAATTAACTTGTGTATGTTCAAGAACTAGAATCTTATTTTAAATTCACATTAACGTAGGCTTTTGCTTTTAATTCTGAATAACTTCCTCAGTGATTTCTTTTGCTAACTGAAGCCTGAAGGCAGATGTGTGGTTTCAAGAACTGCCAGTACACACCCTATGGATTTCCTACATAAATATTTTACATAAATCGACTCTATGAACCAATATGAAAAGATTTAAAGTACTACTAGATTAACACTCTGGAATGGTAGTGTCCAAAGAAAATAAAAGAAAACTGCAAGGATGAGGGTTTACTTCTTGGAACTGGAAAATAAAACAAGTCTCTTGGCAACCAGGTTGATGAGATTGTGAATGTATAAGGAACATAAGGACTTTTTAAATTCTTGAAAAATCTACAATAAGTGTTTTAACCAGTTGTTTTTGGGATGACATTTTAAATAAAAATTTTTATTTCTATACCTCATGATGTTCAGCCTTGATTCAAGAAAGCCCTTCAGACATGGTCTTCAACAATACAAAGAGCACTCCATCCTATTCCATAACACTCCTTTATTATAAAGAATTCCTTCATTATTGGTGACCTGTATCTGCTCTGCTTGATCTCTCCAGCAGTCTTTCTGGCACTAGGAGTTCTTTTCATATTTACAAAGAATTTGGGAATATTATCCCTGTCTAGTAGTGCAGACAG
Organism: Pampusana beccarii; assembly: GCA_013399365.1. Taxonomy (NCBI): domain Eukaryota; kingdom Metazoa; phylum Chordata; class Aves; order Columbiformes; family Columbidae; genus Pampusana; species Pampusana beccarii. Next base: position 35,234 of record VWYH01004021.1, on the reverse strand, counting down.
ATGGAAAAGAATGAGGTACACCAACTTACACCAAACAGGTCCTCCAGGTAATAACACTGACAAACCAGTAAGGAAACAACTTTATAAAATCCCTTCAAATGTAACTAGTTTTAGGAAACAGCATTTCCTTTCAATAGCCCCTTTAAAGCCTGTATAAAAATTCAGAAACATTGATCTACAGTTAAGGACTCTACAGAGACTATTTGAGAGAAAGAGCAGTGTGGGTATCTGTTCAGGCTCAAAATGATTCCAATTTTAGCAGCAAATGAATCTCATGACAGCTGTGTTTAAAAGGCTTCAGGAAGGTAAAGAAGGACAGGTTTACTTGCGTGGTTTTTTGGTGCTTTTTTGTTTGTTTGTTTTTCATTTTGTGTGTGTATGTGTATGTTTATTTTGTTTGTTTGTTTTGGGGGAGGGGGGGTCCTAGTAAAAGAATTTGGACTTTGTACTGAAGAAAGTTTTCATAGAAAATCGCTTGACATCTTTTGGAAACAAGACACTGAGTCTCCAATTTTCATGGCCCTTTAGGATAAACTCTTGTCTAAGGGATTCACTCTAAGTTACTACTTTCATCTCCTACAGCTAATTGAGCCTTTCAGTAACTGAAAAAAATGAAAAAGAATATTATTCATTTTTATAAACTACTGGCTAGAAAAGGTTATGAACTATTGGCATCCAAAAATCTGAGTTGTGTTTGACACTCTTAAATCACAAGAGGAGATAAACCTCAGTTAGTTCTGCCCGTCCCACGTACACAATTATATATATATATATTTCAGCATTTTGAACAAGTGTATACTCAACATAAGTTAAACATGGGAGGACCTATGCAATATAGATATGAACACTTTGTTCATTTTTTTCCTTGGCTGAGAAGACCAGTGAGTAATCAGAAAAATATTTAGCAGGAAGACACAGAATGCTTTGAAACCGAAGAGCAGATCTATTGCCACAAATTTACAAGGAACAAGAGGTTTTTCACCATCACCTATCATGCTTTGTACTTTGAAAGGACTTACACAGGAATAACAAACAGTGTACATCAGCTGATCTATGCTAAAATTAGCATCCTTCACCCCATCATGCTCAGCAAAGCTAGCAAAGTTGAACAAAATACATCTAAGGGTTTCCACAGTTCACGTGATTTTAATAAAGATATTATTTAGGAAATAAACAAGTTATATACACATATTATACAAAATCCAAACTCAGAAAGGAGTAGCCATGCTAACTAGCAGAGGATTTTTTTTCAGACTGCAACAAATGGAAGCTATTTCCATTTTGACAGCTGCTGCCTATTATCTTGTAAAAATAATACTTCTCTATAGGGACTATTGCAATATTATCACAGTCAAAAGTAGGATAGATATGAGAAGGTAAATACTGAAGAAAAAATAAATCAGAGTCTGACAAAAGAAATGAAATAGTGCAAGAAATATATGTACTACCCATTGCAAATAAGCAGTGATAAACACTCACACTCCTGCTCACTTCTCTAACTCTAGCACCCACTAATTACTCATACCAGGGGTGACAAGTGGGAAAGAAAATGTTCAATTATTTGTACAACTTGTTTAAAGCATGCACACCTACAAGCTCATGTCTTTGATTTACAAGTTAAGTAGGAAGGTTCAGTGTCATTCTGTTAATGAATGCAGTTCTAACCTAGAAGGGTGTCACCCCTAGGTGAAGGAGGAAGATCTATGTTCTTTGCTCACTTGCAGTGTTTCCCCTAATAAGGGTATTTTCAAAGGAGGGCCAAACTACAGTGTGGGACTATGCAGCCCAGGTGGCAGCTCTTTGTCTCTATCTCTAGTTAAAATCTGAAGATAAATATGCTAAATGTAGCCCATGTGGAAACAGAGGAAGAGTCTGAGTTTTGTTTGGCCTCTGATCCAAAAACTTTCTGAAACCAAGACACTGAGCTGTAAGTCAAACATGTAAAAAACCTCTGAGGAGATGACAGGTTCCTCATAGACTCACAAGCTCCAATAATGAAAATTACTGAGGTGTTGTTGCTCAGAACTTGCACTTTTGAATCTTCTCCCAACTGAGCTGGCAAGCAGGGCCTGGCAAAGGACTGCTTAATGTACCTTACATCAGCAGCTGTGTCTGGACTAGGAATCTGAACGCCTAAGGTCGGTCATGTCTCAGACCCTTAGGAAAGAGCTTCTTACTTTATATGAAATGCAATCCAGTCATAGAGTGAAGATTTTATGAGAAAAGCAGAGATTTACGTCATCATTATTGTATCTTGAATAAAACAAGGAATTTCATTCACTGCTTATAAAAATATACAAAATTGAAAGACAAGTACACACTCTGTAGACAATACTAATTTGACTTATAATATATAAATACCTGTAATAGATACTAAAGCAGTGCCCTTACCTTCCGCTGTGGTCCTCATGGTGTGGCTATGTTATACACTCAGCAATGATTGCGGTGACACATTAATTCAGTTTGTTAAAAAGCCTAAAATAGAAAAATATTTAAAGAAAGGAAGACAAAAGCTAAAACTTAACAGGAGTTGGCAAGTCTGACAGGAAATTATACAGGTCCAGTTGCACACTGGAAATACTCAAAGAATAAGGTGTGCAGGCCATTTTTTCTGAAAGAATTGTTTAGTTGAGTATTTCTGCTGCATTTCTCTAGTGAAAATCAGCCTGACAGGCCAAGAAAAACAATTGCCTTTCCTATGCAGTATTAATACTCATTAGCAGCTGCTGCATCCCAGATTGCATCATATCTGTCATTACTTGAAGGTTTTGGTTTAATACTAAAGCACCTCCAGCATACTAAATGCGTTCCAAATAGTAACTGTGTCTTGTACAGTATAGTGGAATACTGTATGAGTAAATGGTGTCAAACAGTTGGAATTATCCAGTCTTCTGTCTGTATCTTCTGTTATGTAACCTGCATTAGGCTAGTGAGTTTGGAAAGTCACATTGGCAGCTTGCCAGGCCTCAAGAATTCATTGGGATTTTAAAGCTCCTAATGATCTTAGTGGATATCACTGCCAAATATTTGTACAAGTGACTTTGGTTTGCTGCTCTTCAAATGAAAAGATAATCAGATGAGAGATTCTTCTAGGCTTTTTAAAATGCTTTTTCCTAAAATTAACTAGCAAATACAACTATCTTACTCTTTTAAACCACTGTTTCTCAAGAAGAACATACCGAAGTAATAAAAAAATACTGATTCAGTACTTCTAAATTCGTGGAAATGGAGGAAATTCTTATCCTTGTTCAACCTTCACATCCTCAGCTGTACACTGGAGAACAGTAGATCTCCAGACATCTACTTTAAGTGCTAGAAGCAGCAAGTCTAAAACACTGTTTCATATTAGCATAAATGACATTTCCTACTAAACAGTCTGTTTTATCCCCAGCACTACTGTGGTTATGTAATGACAAAAATTCAAGTGGCAAATGAAAGACATCAGTCTGCCATTGTCATCTGAAAGTTAGATTCCAATATACTTACACTTTTTTTTTTTTACACTTTTAAAATAGGAATTAGATAGAAAACTGAACTGATACTCTAATCGAATTAGTCTAGTTTTTAAATTCTTGGTTATGGCATAATATAGCAAGAGTCTGATATATGTAAACCAAGACTGGAATAGTACAGGTGAAATACTTCAGACACTTGTGTGTGTTTAGTCACTGGTTTATTTCACTTTGAGGAGACAGCTCACCCTTAAGGAGGGTAAGGTTCCAAGATTTTTTCTCTAAGTTGACTACTCTACCTCTGTGTGTTTTTTACAAACTTGAATGGTCATATTTGTATATTTCTGTGCCTTTTCAGCTCAATTCAGGCAACTGTTTCTTAACGAGATATTGGAACCTTGATGCACTCTATTCACAGAAACACTTGTCCCTCGTCTGTTTGATATCCACTGGAAAGGAGGGGGCTAGCCACAATTACAAAAGGCGTTTATTTGAGCTGGGATTGTAGCATCAGGCCCTGGAATAGGTGGGGTGAGATGGGATGCTAAGGATAGTGTGATCTTATTTGTTTTGTAGCTGTGTTTTAGCTACTCCGTACTAACAATAGATAAAAACTTGTGAAGCTTGCTAGGCTGGCTCAGGCGCAGGGTACACAGTTTTCTGATAAGAACCTCACAGCTTTGTGTCTTTGTGTTCATTATGGAGGCTACACTTGATTTTTTCTGCTCTCATTAAAGTCAGATTGAGATTTCCTGGAGTGAATTTTATTGAGTATTCACACCCTGGAATTATACCTTTTTTTCCAGTATACTTTCCAATAAGTAATGGAAGGCGAATAGTTTGCTTCCTAAGTAGCTCTTTTCACACTCATGGTACTCAGTTGTGTTTTACCAAGTACGGGTTAAATACTGAAGGAGCATCAACTGTATGGAAAAACAAAGCAGTCATTATGCTTTCAGCAAAGGCTGGACAACATCCAAAGACAGCCTTATTTTAGCGAAAGGGGATGTTGGCTAGAATCCTGCAGTTACTTGGTGACCTGATAAGGAAAAAGAACCAATCTAGAAATCAAATCAGATTTTTTCAGACAGACAGTGGAGAGTATTACTCATAGCACTTCGTTGGCATTGACTTTCTATAGTTTGGCATTTATTATATTTCAGGTCTTCAGTTCACTGGAAGTTCAGCACTTTCACTGATATAAGCGAATGAATTATTTACCAATAAAAGAAGGTTCCTTACTCATGCTTCTACTTCATGTAGTTGTTCCCTTTCTGCAAAAATCGTTTTCATTTTCCACATTTGATAATTGTCACTCTGAATGGATAGTTCTTCAATCACTTATCCATATTTCCAGATTTCTTTAACTGTTTGCTATCTCATATATTTTTCAAAGATTGTGTTAATTTAGGGCAAAGGGTGGTTTGTGGCTCATAAGTAGAATTAGCTAAATGTGTTTAACATTCCATATGCTCTTCCGTTAATAAACAATTATTCCTTTTATTTCAATAGACTAGAAAATTACATTGAGAGAGCATAAAGTGCCAGCATTCAAGAACAATGCTAGGATTACGAAGTAAGATTTATTTCAATCATTAATCAGTTTTGAATTTTTAAATTTAGCTACAATAGAGTTCATATTTCACTGCAGTCATTCAAACATAATAAAGTAATGCAGAGCAATACAGAATGCTACAAAAGGTTTCTGGCATGACCAAGACACACTCTGTGGGTGCTACTGTCTATTGTAGATTAATGAACCTCAATAACTGTTGCTAATAGGTGATATTGTGCAAAGAAAAAAAGCATAATTAAATGCTATTTCCATGTAATTACACCATCCATTATTCATTACTAAAATTAAGACAATTTTAAAAGCTTGCTATCACAATAAACTATTAGAGAAAAATAAAGATTGTTGGAGGCAAAACCTTGTTTTTATGCTTTATTATACTATGTATCTAAGTGAATGTCTGTAGCTTATCCCAGAAAAGGAACTCACGAATTTCCTGAGAGGAGAAAATCACAAGAGCACACCAAACCATCATTATCCAACACTATCACTTACACATGAAAGAGGATGTAAAAGAGACAGAAATGACCTCTATATCAGAAAAATACACGATGTTGTGCACACATTTTTTAGTACATGAAAGCCGTGCAGGAAGAGGCTTATACATATAAGAATAAAGAGGTGTTGAAAGCTAGGTGTGCACATGATGTGCTATGAAGTAAAACTAAATAGTTTAATTTTTGCAAATCCTAAGCAGCGAACTGAGCCAATGGAAGAATTTTCTAGGTGATATCAAAAAATCCTGGAAGTTTAAAGAGTTACCTCAGTGCTTCTATTTCATTTTAATTTTTCCTTCCCATGGGAGTGCGGGAATCAGACTCATAGAAACTGAAGTTAATAAAAATTGTAGTAGTAATAAAAATTGCAGTATCAATTAAAAGCATGGAACATACATGACAAGCAACAAACTTTTCAACAAGAAAATGAAAAATACCTTTTTTTTTTTTCCCTATGAACCCTATGGAAACAAACAAACAAATAGCAACAACAACAAACCAAACAAACAAACAGTTGATCAAGTGTTACACAAATGCCAGAGAAATAGTCTTAAACTTCAAGCATAGTGACAGTCAACTTGCCTGTTGCTGTTGATAGATTGCTGAAATGCTGCAGCTCAAAACGACAGTAGTGATAGGATCCCAAAACTAAATTCTAAAGCCTAATATTACATAAGATCAACAGTACCCATAATATAAACAGGCTGAAAAAACTCCAAGAACAAATTTGTCAGCAAGTCACTTACGTTTGAAAAACACGTTTTGAACACTGATATACAGTGAGAGAAACTTAAATTTTTCATACTGGAAACTTTGAAAGAGGTTTGCTTCCAGGTCAGCAGTTAGGCATATACCTTCAATGATAAGTGAAGACCAGAAAATGAGTGGTAGTGAAATCCACGTTCCTTTAATATTTTATGTTTCGACCATCTAATTGAATAGACGGTGAAGACAGGAGGAATGTTGCAGGAGGAATGATGTTCTCTTCCATCCTAGACACTGTCTGGCAAAGAAGGAAAATTCGAATCAAGGATACTTTTGGGAAAATGTACTGCCCTGTTTGTTGATCTGCTGTTGTAATGCAGCTCTCTACAAAAATCTCAGCGCTTGAAAGACAGACTCCAGGAAAGGTACCAGGAAGAGACTCTCAAGACAGGGCAGACAGCAGAAGGGCAATGTAAAGATGGTCGCACATTTCTTTCCACAGAATTACTGAGAAGACAATTTTGACTCTCAGAATAACTTGAATAGAAAAGATAATGGAATTAGAATGCCAAGGCATTTTTCAGCAAGTGCCAGTGAAGAGACAATGAATACAATTATACACTGATAGCAGAAAAAGTAGAAATGGGCATTTTTAACAACAAATCATATGGAACAAATAAAATTAGAGAACAATGTCAGGTCAGTTACAAATGGGAAGATGGATTACATCTAGAGAGAAATGAAATGAGCTGCAGACATAGACTGAAGAGGATACAATAGAAGGTACAGATTCCGAGGTCAGACTTGTTTCACACGGCTGATATTAGATTTTCTAGAAAATAGGTAAAGTCCTGCCAAAATAATCTGGACAACTATTCATTGAAAGTGATGTTTTCCAGGCTGATAAACAAAAAAATCCACAAAACTTAAAGTGAATATAAGAGATTAATAATTTCCGCAAAGGGAAAAACAGTAATAAGCCATGTAACATTTCAGAAGACATTAGAAAGACATTCTAAAGACAGGAGAGGAAATAAAGTGAGAAAAATGCTGTTCTTTATATCATAGATAAAATATACTTAGATCTTCGTCTTAATATTAATCTGAGGCTAATGAGTCAAAATCTTGAGTAACACAGAAGCTGTCCTACTGTAACACTACATGAAAATGTGATTTGTATTCATTGTAACAGATTCATACCAGTAATTCATATTTTAGATTAAATATTTTTAGTTTTCTAGGTACGTAAGATTTTTTTGAAAGCTCAGTATTCTGGAGAATTAAATTTCTGCCAATACAAAATCACTGCACCTTGTAAATCACTGTTAGCAACTGAGAATTTAAATAACAGTAATGTGTGAAACATATTTCAATCTGTTGTTGAGGTAGCTTCTACTGAATTGTGTTTTTTATTGATCATTTTTATTTCGTATAGAATGCCAACAAATTACAGTATTTGAACTCACTAAAAAAACCAAACAGTCAGTGTTGCTGAATCAAGATATCCCATTTTACTAATATAAAGAAGTGCTACCATAGGGAAATGTCACAGAGAGTGACACAGAGTGGCACTTTTGGAATATACTAGCTGGCTTATCATTGCATTAAAGGTCCAGAAAATTGTGAAAGAAATACAGGGGAAACAAGATAAACTTTAGTTAACCTATTATGTATAGTTCACAAAGACAAAATCAATACAGAGCATCAGCTGCAGTAAGGGTCAGGTTTGTTCTGTGCCTTCTGACTAGAATCTCAAGCAAGGCATAGGATGTTGCAACATGGGAAAGAGATCTTGTCCTCTCACCTTACATGCTATTACCTATCACTACCTAGAAACATAAGCATCCCGCCATCTGGCCTTGAATAAGCCTTTTACTACAAAAGCAGCTTAATTGCCAGTGGAAGTCATGGTGCAATAGCAATCCTAACTGAATGTATGGCAATGTATGCACTGGTCAAAATCCCATGTCTCCCACCAAATACCAAACAAGCTTCCTCACTATCTGCTTTAGAGTTCCTGAAAACTAAGCTTCTTGCTGAGGTACTTCCTAAACATGATGCTCACATGTGTTCGGAGTAAATTCTTGCAAAACCAAAAAGCGCTGCAATGGCAAAAACCACTGCAATAGAGTTTTTAAAGCTCCATTTGTCTAGACAAAAAGTTGCTGCTGCTGCTACATGACTGCAGACCTGAAGAGCTTGATAATAAAAATTGTAAGTCATTCTCTGGGCAATCTCAATTAAGTGGCTTCTAGGGTTCAGCAAATTATTCTTAAATGTACTTTCCTTCATATAAGTGGACAACCAGCAATGTAACATTGTTTTAACCTTGTAGGAAAATATCAGGCTTCATTAGCAATTTTATGAAGATTTACATCTTGAGGTAATGGCACCATCTGCTTAAGTATATTTTTCCCAAATCATCATTAAAAAAGCACTGGCTAAGAGGTTAGGCGGTTAAGGGTGTCTTAACTGTTTTCATTCTAATCTACTCATGTCTGTCTTTGATTACTGTCACTTTATGTATAAATGTTTTTTAGGTTTCTCCATTTGACTCAAATGTCAACCTTCTGGAGGAATATCAGAAAACTTGTCAGAAGTATTTACAGAATAAAAACGAACTGACTTCTCAATATTTTTTACTGTGTGCTGGAAATCTTGCAGTCCATCTTCAAATTTCCATTTTAAAGCAATACTTTCAGTTCTTGATTTGGGCTTGGAAATTTAGCTAGACTGTATAAAATTGTTACGTTAGATGAAACTGAATATAAATTATGTAAGCCCAACAAAATTATCCAAATCTGATGTAAGTTGCAAGTAATTTCAAGTATTACTGAAGTCTGAATGTCTTTTTTAATTTCATGCTCTCACTGGCTGGTCCTCAGATAGTAAAATCAAGACTGATGAAAAGAAGGTGAAAGGAAACCTTTCACTGCTTTTTCTAGTCAAAGACCAAGAGGGCATCAAATAAACAAGCAGATACAAAAGAAACTAAAGAAAATATGTCCATACATCATGCTTAGAGGACTTGTGGAATTCCTTGCCACAAAACTTTTCCAGTGCTAAAGGATTTTAGAAGAGGTTGGATGGTTTCACAGAAGTTCCATGGCCTTTTATGTACATCACAGAATCTCCTGCTTCTGTCACCAGGACACCGTGGGTTTCAGCTCACTGGTTATTGCACCAATTTGTAATTTTTTTCCTGGTTAAAATGTCAATTAGGCATGTTTAAATAAGAAGGTACAACTCCACTATCACTACTTGCTCTTTGGAGTTTAAAGTAGCAGCACAGAATCATATTCTAGAAGACAGAATTTCCACCCCATAGACTAAGTCTTCTGAGGGGTGAGGTCTTCTCTGGGTGCATGAACAATTTCAGACTGACACTTTATTTTGCTGCCAGAAGAAGAATCCCAAGCAAGACACAAAAGAGTAAAATTAAACTTTCAGGAGATGTTGAAAGAATAGCTATGGTTTGAATATTTACTATAGCTAGATTGTTCAGGTTTATGCTAGGCAAAAGCTGTCTTTACACCACTCCACTACAGAGAGGAACAGCTAGTTATCAATGATGATGTGGTGATGGCAATTTTCAGAAAAAGCCTAAACAAACATTTATACTGCCTCTCTCAAAATTACCATGAACCAAATATATTGGTAAAGGGTGCTAAGGGAGAAGAGAGAACGACAGTATGATATCGTTTTGTCTTGGCCTTGTGCAAAAGACTTTCCACAGGCCTGCCTCTTTTAGCAGTAATGTGCTGAGTTTCTGTCTGTCTGTCTGGGTTACAGCACAACTACAGTCCTGGGAAATGAGCGTGACCCATGCACGAAACATTGCTACTCATAAAGAGTGAATTTGATAGATCCCAAACAAATTATTTCAGGACATGATACAGATAATATAGGTAAATCTGCGATAGATCTAACGTAACTGGAATTTGCTATGTCATCTTATATGAGGGGCACACTGGAAAAGCAGACAAAGCTGTACAACCAAAACTATATTCATAAGTGACTCACACCAAAACAGCGACTTACTTATTGTCCTGCTGTACATGCGAATACAGACTGGATAAAGTGCTTTGGGATCAAAAGTTCCACTGTGATTAGATTAAAACATTTCTACTACATATGTTAATATCCTTAAAAAGCTGAGCTGTTATACTACCTCTGAAAAAAAAAAACCCTATTAAATATAAAAATACTAAGTGGTAGTGAGTGCCTTGAATATGAACATCATTAAGATAAACTCAAATTGTGCATTAGTTAAATGTCAAGATAGTGTGAAACGTTTAGAGATGCCTCGATTAAGACTGAAGACTGTATCCAAAGTGTTGGAAACTTCGGAGAGTATCTAGTTCAAGTTTCACGATCACATGAAGTGCATTTTGCTTAATGTTTCTGAGAAGCAATAGATTAGATGCACTGTTGATAATTCCCCCCTTTCTTTTTACTGATACAAAACAGCTAACTAGTGCTCTAAAAGTCAAAATGTGGTTGAGTTCCTGAACCTCAATGAAAGACAACCTTAGCTCAGTAGCTTCTGCTTTCACTACATATTTAATAATATACAAAACTTAAAAGAAAAATAGATTTCCTATCTTGTGGGGCTTTTTTGGCTTTCTTTTTTGGGGGGGGAGGGGTTGGTTTGTTTGTTTTTTTAAAGGAGCTAGCTAGGAGCAGCTTCTAAAAAGCCGCTTTAAGTAGGACATAAGGAAACATCAGCTGTTCAGAGCTGGATAAACCGTTCAAAGATCAAAATTCAATTTATGGGATTGAAAACACATAAGGATACGCCTACTGTATACAATCTTATGCCATTTTCGTCCATTCTGGGCTAATCAGTAAGTCCATTCTAGAGCATATGTATGGAGACAGTTTGTGAAAAGCATGCACATGAAAAAGATACTGGAAACGGAAAATATGCTGCAATAAAATGGTCTTGTAAGCTGTTTTCATTGTTCTCAAAAGATAATCAGACAATTGGAATACAGGAGCTTAATAAATGCAAAATAAAATTAGTCAGACTTGAGTACTGATTGTGCTCAACAGTATATATATTTTTTAAAACTTATGGATACATTGGGTCAGCAGCCCACATGTTATCTATCAATCAGTAAGAGTGAATTGATGGCATAATCAGCTCTAAAAAAGCAAATATGATTCTTTTTTTAAAAGTGTGCTTCAGATATTTATCACAAACTTAGAATGCAAAGGCATTCCTATTTACACACAGTTACAGAAGTAACAAACATTTCCTAAGATAAATGGTCATTATTTCTGAAATGAACAGCTCCTGTATTAAAAAAAAAACAAAAAACAACACAACCAATGTCTATAGAACATTTCCAAGAGAACACATTCACTGTTTCCTATTCAGTGGTCAGGCAAATTTGTCACCCACAATTTTTCATGAACTCAAATAAATCCTGAAAATCTACTGTCTGCTCCAGGTAGGTCTTAGGGATCCAGATAAAAAAAAATAATTCTGAGCTTTTATTATGCAGTTCTTAGTACTTGGATCTCAGATTTTGGTTATGAAATTAAAAACAAAAACAAAACCAACGACAACAAGAAAAACCAAAACCCAAAAACCAAAACAAACAACAACAACACCACCAACACCACCACCACAAAAAACTCTCAAGAAAAAAGTCTCCAAGAATTGTATCAGAATTATACAACATAACAAAATTAAACCAGAAAGCCTTTGTTTATAATATAAAAGATAATTTAATTATTGTTCTATAATATATAATGCTGTAGGAAATTAAAGTAAATAAAGCCCACCAACTCCCACAGTACAAGCACTTGTAGGAGCTAGATGTTTTTACTACTCATGATTATTCGTTATTAGATTCTTAGAAGAACTTAGAGGTATTGAGCACATAATAGGTTTCAGCACTTGTAAGAGAGAAACAGGATGGGAAGAACTAGAAATAAAGGAATTGGACAAATTTTGTACAGTTTGGATAGTCCAGGGCAAGTACATTTCTCATTCAGTACTTTCATTTTTAAGAAAACTAGTCGATTTAGTCAAAGAATTTAGTGTCAACCTTTTTCTGTAAATAACGCCAACAACAAACAGTATTTGCTTACGATAAATGCTGCTCAGCATGATGACTGTTTTTCCACAGGAAAACAGGGAGAATAAAAAATAGGCAAAGGGAGCTGGGAAGGAAAGTACTTGTGAAAAAAACAGAAGTGGACAGAGGAAGACTAAGCAAGAGTGAGAGGAGCTGGGAAACACAAAGAATGGCAACAGAGGAGAAAAGAATGTGCAAATTATAGTATAGATAAGGAATGAAGTTGGAGAGCTAGTACAAGTCCATACGCGAAGGTTAGTCTTCAAATGAAGAAGTTAATAATGTGTTTGCTTTATTCCTTCCACAAGGAAGGATTATGCATACCAATAACGACCCATATAAATCCCGTGTTCATTAAAGTAGCGTTATCTCCTCTTCTTAAAAACTCAATGTGCAAGATGATAGCAAACATGCAAAACAAGGAACACAAGGTATTATTAATCCAAGAACTACAAACTATTGTAGCATCCACTCCTTTTAGTGCAAATAACTCTCTGCAAAAACAGTTTATGAATCTTTATTTTCGCTGGACAAAAAAAACCCAAACCAACAAACTTCAAAGTAATTTTACAGTGTAGTGAAAAACCAGAAACAAAGTCATAAAAAGTAAGAAATACAACCTCAAATAGAATAAAGAAAGAAAAAAAAATGCAAGTTTCACAGAAAGTGTGTTCAACTTCTTACTAACTTTAGCAGAGAGGCTGACTTTGCAAAAGCAAGTGGACATATTTGATTAAAAGGCATGTTAGCTACATATGGAAGAAGTGCTTCGTGTGTTCATATGTTCTCTTAGAACATGAACAATTATCTTTATTTTTCAAAGCTATTCTGAGAAAGAGTATTCATTCAATCAGTAGAAGCAGAGGAAGTTAAGATGCACATCATTATTCTTAACTCATGACTTGTGATGCCTTTTTAAATTTTGGCCTAGATTTTATTAACAGGATCAGAAACATTGAAGCCAGACTGAGTCGTTAGTTTTATTGGAAAAAGTGTAAATGTTTGGAAGATGACCAGAGGAAAGCCAATGCAAAAATAGAATTTTATTTTCATTTGTGAAATAAAGAATTTCTTTTCCATAGTTTTGTTGAAGAAATAATGGTTATTTTTACCCATTTATGTTGGTTAAAAGAAAAGTTATACCATCGCTGCAGTGTGGTGTTGCTTTCATGCCAGATAATTTCAGAATGTATTTCTCGATTTGTTTTTGCTTTCATCTCAAGGAGAAAGTTACGATATACTTCGTTTGGACTTGAGTAGTTATCTATCCTAATATTATAGAAATATAAAAAATACATCCAAATGAACACTGGTCTGGGCATAAACCGGTGTCTTCTTATTTTTATTGATAATTTTACAGGTACTATGGTGGGTTTCTCAGAACTGTGAAAAGCCACACTTTACAGAGATCTACAATCTGTTTGAGAACTGGAAGCAGTATAGCCAATTAAACATGATGGAGTTCTTAATTTACTAGCATATAGTATATGGACACTTCTGTCCAGTCTTTCATTCCCTCCTCTACCCCATCCCACTTTCCATGTGATTTTCCTTCTTCCTTTTCATTTTAAAACTTTTGTTTCTAAATCCCTTGACTTCCTAGTCCATCTTTAAAATATATACACTTCATTCCTTAGCTCAGAACAGTCCACTCAGGATGTTGGAATCTGGTTCTGTTTTCTCCTATACCCCTGGTGAATTATTTGATCACAAAGCAGTAGGACAGCCCTGTCTACTTCTGTTTTTGAAGGTACACACTTTGCAAAGGAGAGCTACAAGTTCACTGGTATGAAAAATGTGAGGAGAAGTTTCCTGTTTCACTATGTACTCACCTGAGAGGAAGGAAACCTGGTTTGCAGTCCCTGCTCCAATTGCTCAGTGTTTTTTATTTCAGTTATTTATTAAAGCATTTTAACACTCATTAAGTTTTCTGTAATACCCTCCTTCTCTTCAATAAATTAATTTGAGAGGGTAACACAGTTTAAGCATCACCAGGGTTAGACTGTAGATGAAGGAAGAGTTGAGGACCTATGTTTTGAACCCTAAAATTTCGTTTAATTGATACATCAGACTTCAAAGGCCTTTTATGGATTAACAATTTAAACTTTTAGACCTCAAGTCATAAAACAGGGACACAAAATTTGCAATATCTCACAACATTGCTGAAAGCTTTAATTCACTGATACTGACTGGAATCTCCTTGAAAAAGTCTTGAATGAAAGGTGCAAATGCAAAGGTAGTTCCCATTGCAGAGGAGTTGTGGACAGGATTTCTCTCAAACACGCTTGTCAAGTTTAACCAAATAATACCCATTGCCTGCTAGAGATGTCTACTTAGTAGATGAGTGAAAACAAGACCTACCTTCCCCTCCACCCCCCATTTTTCCTCTTTTTGATCAACTCAGGTGAGCGCTCTCATTCCATAAACACAGCAGATGGTTTCTATTTTCTTCAACAAACTGAATTCCCTTTAAATTGTTATTTACATTTGACCCTCATCAAACAATAATCCTTCTCTGGATGAAGGAATAGTGAAGTTTAGTCATCCCTTTGGACTTACACTTAGGATAAAAACACGCAAAATAGAATATATGATCTTCTGAGCATTAACATCCAAGTGAAAAGGAAACACTCTCCTATCATGCTTGTTAATTTATTTTATGGGTTCATGGGATGAAATCTCATACAATCCTTGTTGAAAAAAATACTATATTTAAATAAAAAATGAAATAAGATTAGCGAAGTCAGCTGAAGAGATTTGTAATTAACTCCTCTTAGTGCACGTCACAAGTAAAGCCACTTCTGTCTTCCTTGTCTTATGCCCCTTCCCATCTACCTTTCTTGGAGAATGACATTTTAAAATAGAAAAATATTTTAGAAGTTAAGACAGTATCTATAATACACTGTGATTTATTCAACATAATTGTACCTTCGTGTTCCTCAATACATGTTCTCTAACGTATCTTATTGCCTTTGAGACAATTAACAGCAAAAGAGGCTTCCAGGCTTTACTAGCTGCAAATCTGTTCATTTAAGAGGAGGCATTCTTTCAACAGGTTAAATTATTTTTTATATTTTTGAAGCACCTTGTTGTGAAGTATTGAGAATGATCAAAACCTGGGATAGATATTTTATTATCAGGAATGATAACTTTCTTTATGTTAAAAAGCTTAAAACAGTATATGGTACAGATACAATATCATGAAGAAATGACAGATTCCAGGGGATGACAATTATGTTGTCTTTAAGTGGTCACTAATTCAAAGACAGTAACCAGACTGATGACTGAAGTTATTTAGCAGGGACTAAATACAGAAGCAAACGAAAATTTCCTTCCATAAGAGCCTGAGAAAACAAAAGCATTTTTTCCATAATCTATTCGACCCTCCATTTTCTAAGACGTACAGATTTTATTTTAACAAAAGAGCAGTTGTTTATTTTCAAAATACAAAAGTCTTTTTCATAAGAGTTCCTTAAACATCAATATTTTATTTGAAAATTGAATTTTTTGGATGAATAACTCACATATCTCACAGAGTAATAACAGCAAATGAAAAATTACTCCTTTGGAACTGGGACTGTGGGGCGATGTGGGAATATTCTGCAAATGCAAATTGAAACTAAAGGATAAGCATGGGACAGGATATTTAAAATATTGGATTTTAGTATGCCTTATAAAAATCAATCCAATCTTTATAATACTTTCTATATTATTGTATAAATGCTCTTTTATGTCATCCTAGTGTACGTTAGACTTCAGCAGGGCGAACTACAGGCTGAGCACATCTGCTTTTTTAGATTTTATTTTATTTTCATTATTTGTTTTTTACTACTTTAACACTTTCAGTAAATTTGTTTGAATTTTACTGTGCATAATTGAGGATATATTTACTGTTTCTACAGTTATGTGCAATAAGGTGTTCACTGACTAGACTGCTTTAAAAAATTTGCTTCAGCTGTGGGAAGAAGCAGAGTTTAGAAATTATGTAAAACATAATAGGGAAAAGTATACTTTAGATGATATATTGCCCATAACATTATGCATCTAAATTTCCCTGCATTCCTGGCTAATCAGTCATAAAAGATAAACAACTTTAAAGACAAATCTTGCTGTCTATCTTACTATTGGTCTGAGACAGAAAAATGGCAGGCTATCTGTAGATGACTGTCAGCTTTTTTATGAAGAATTTAAGTAAAAAAATCCATATGATAAGAAATAATATCTGAGATAAACAATGAGACAATTAATCTTCCTAGCATCTTTATGATTACTAAATCATTTAATTTCTGGTTTAAAATATCACTATAAGAGCAAGAAAAAAAGGCTGAACAACAAGGGCAAAAATTACATAGGTAGTGTATAACACTGGAATAAAAATATTGGTATACTATTCTTTATTTAGCAAGTAAGTTCAATGGAAAATGAGTTTATGTATAACACAAACATAGACAACTTTATACATAATCTTTGAAAGAGAAAGAGGGCTGTTAAAACACTAGAAAATATTAACTTATGGACATTCAGTGTACATTTAAAATGGTCTGCTGAGACTTAGAATTTTTTTAAATGCCAAATATCCTTAAAAAGAAAATAGATCTTAAAATTACTACCTCTGAAGAAATAATAAGTTTTTAAGCGTAAGTATATCTGATGTATTTATTTGCCTCAACTTTGGGTATTTCAAGAGCATTTAGCAATTTTAAATATTATGTCTCGTTTACAATAGATCTTCAAGAAGACTCATCTGCTCGTTATTTTCTAAGTATAATCAAAATAGGAAAGAGGAAAGTTATGGAAATTGACACGTATTATCACAGAAATCTGAGAGAAGTACCAAACAAATTCTTTAAAACTGTTGTTCCTCAGTTATACAGGAGCTTAAAGATGAATGATTCTAACCTTAATGAAAAGAAAGCAATAAATCGCACTCTGAACATTTTCAAAGTTTTGTAATCAAGTGAGCTGAGTAAGAACAGGATAATATACAAAGGATATATTTATTTTGTAATAAAGAAAACTTTCTGTGACCTGACCTTAACCAGGACAGCACAAGAATAAAAGTTACAGTTAAAATTAACCTTGACCATGTGCCAAATGTGACCTGCTGATGTATGCATTATAATCAACAACAGTTGTCCAAATGCATTGAAGAGAAGAATTTGTTACTAAATGTATCCAAGCTTGAAATCTCTCCTTACATGTGTATAATAGGCTATGCACAGGACCTCAGAATCATTTCCCTGTAAGCCAAGGAAATTTTTAGTTTCTTGCATATTTAAGGGAAAAATAGGTTGAAAAGGTGAGCAGAATTACCCTCTTCTGTGGGAAAAACACAAAAACTATATAAACGGAGCAAGCTTTACATTCATATCAGCCTCATACGGCCCAGGTTCCTGAAGTTAGAAAATACAATTCTCAGTGGAAAGTCAATTCCCCTGCATTTAGACTGTGATGGTTTTCTGACAGTCATTTCCCAGTTGTAATGCTGCATTGTTTTTTCTTTTGTAGAGCATAGTTTCATAGCTCTTGCTTATTTGAAGCTCTTTCCTTCAAATTGGAGACAAGAATGCTCAAGAGTCTATGCTGCCAATTATAAGTAAGAATGAGCATTACATTTTAACCACATCACAACAGCTACATTAAACAAAGGGCACTCCTTTAAAGATCTGTATATGGTATATTAATAAGATGTCTGAACAGGGGTAATCGTAAGATACTTCAAAATCAGCTTTCCAAAGAATTCACATCACTCACAAGCTTTTTCTGTTCTTTATTTGCACTCATTCCAGAACTCCATTGAAACTGAAGGTTTGGGAAGGAGAAGACCTGTGAGTGGAAAGCTTATCAAAGGATTTAATAATGGCCTTGAAATTTAGTCCTGTTTGTGTGTTTGAGATGTATGCATTAAAGCTGACAACACTCCAAATGGGCTGCCAAGATCCTGTCTACACTGAAAATACTTAACTTATTTAATGTTAAGTTCTAGCAAAGTTTGACCCCTGACTGCTGATGCTGAACATGATTTCCAGTGAACTATGTTGTCCATCATCTGTCAATTAAGATCATGTCTTCTAACTTGTGATTGCGGCACCAGAAATGAACTGAATATAGGTTGTTCTGTGGGGCAAATTTCACCATAAGATGTGCAGAGCCACAGGTAACCCACTGTTTCTAATCTAATCATTGATCCGACAAATGTGGAATGAAAAACATGTTAGCCTCTGATACGGCAATAAAATGGCATGAACACATTGAATTTTGTAAAGAAGAATGGCAAAACACTTTTGCAGCTGCTCTCCTTATAAAGAAAGTAACTTCCTATGGTGATCATTGTCATTGGATGGGTTTGAAAAAGACCTTTCTACATGGTCCTGTGCTTATAAAATAATAGAACTAAAACTAGAAACCAAGAACTAAACCATATTCATCTCACTCCTCCTTCTTCCAAGCCTCAAGTTTACTCCTTCATTCCCGACTCCTCTACCTTCTCCCACCCCGAGCTGCACAGGGGGATGGGGAATGGAGGTTGTGGTCAGTCCATAACTGCTCCTCTCTGCTGCTCCTTCCCCCTTACACTTTCCCCCTGTTCCTAGGGTCGGTCTTTCCCATGGGCTGCAGTCCATCAAACCTGCTCCAACAGCGATTCTCCATGGGCTGTAATTTTGTACAGGGAATATCCACCTGTCCTGGTGTGGGGTCCTCCACAGGCTGCAGTTTCCATCAGGGAACTGCCTGTTCTGGCACGGGGTTTTCCATGGACTGCAGCAGGACAACCTGATCCACCATGGTCTTCTCCACGGACTGCAGGAGAATCTGTTCTCTGGCACCTCAAGCACCTCCTGCCCTTCCATCTTGATACCTAAAATCAGTAGTTCATAATAAAATAAGTCTATATGAACAAGGGTCATAGATTTTAGAACTTACTAAGTTAATAAGGTTCACAGATGTTAGGTTTTAGGCACTTATTAGGCATTAAGTCACAAGAATGGTAGGAGACAATGCCCTTGCTCTCAGAAGATAAGGTGGTGACACCAGCGCAAGCAGGTTACAAGCTGAATAACAAAGGAATGTAATGCATATGTAAAGGATTTATTGGAAATGTAATCAATATGTATGATCTGTGTGGATATAACCTGCATCTGGGAATTGTTCAGGTCCCCCCACTAGGCAGAACAATCCCTGTGGGTGTGCTGGCACATCAATAAAGGTGGTGCTTGCTTTTAAACCCACAAAGTTTGGTTTTAGAAACTTCTTCAATTAGCTGATTTTATAGTATCAATCTCTTCTGGAGTTGGTGTCTTCCCTTTCATAAATACGCTTTCCCAGCAATGCCCCACCTGTGGCTGAGGGGCTTGGCTATGCCCTGCAGTAGTTCCGCTAGAACCAGCTGGAGCTGGCTGTGTCCTGCGCAAAGTAACCTCCTCACAGAGGCCACCCTTGAAGTGCCCAACTGACAATACCCTGCCATCTACACAATTTTAAAACATAGTTTTAACTAGTACTGACACTTCTTTTCTGTATTTAGATAATTTGAACCGTGACTACAATGACCTTTTGATGCATTTTGATTAGGCTGTTAAATCATGAATCAGGCTCTAACTATAATGTGTGTTCCTTTGTGACCGTGACAAGATTTTGAATTTAGCACAACTAAGGAGGAGAAAAAAGAGAGGCTTACACCTTATGTTACATTAAAAAACCTCAAATTCTGAAGTTCCTAACACTTAACCAGTATTTGATGGAAGCCACAAGTTAAATTAATTGACTGATCAGTTAGTTATATTGTTAATAGCTTAAAATTGGCATGACATTGAGGTATTGAGTATGAGTGCTCTTGTAAGGATGCCTCAGTATGACATGTATTAATACTTCCGTATAGGCAAATAATGCTAGTTAGTTCCACAAGCACTTTACAGTTTGGTCATCTTATTTAAGGAAGCTCCTTATCTTTGATTAAATACATCTAAATCAATGAGACTATGATTACAGACAAGGCTGCTGACATTTATAAAACTATATGATATTCCTTATCAAGGGTTCTTGCTCCTAGTCTTGAACTGTCTAACATAAAAGGCCATCTTAAAGCCTGAAGAACTTCCCAAACCTCAGATCTTCACTCCGGCCTTTTCTCCATGAACTTCAGTACTAGTACGTGTAAAACCCGTGCTTTACCTCTCAGAAATGCAGTTATTTATGTTATATGTTGGTAACAAAAGAGGAAGTTTATTAGTTACTGTACAATATTTCAAAGATATAGAATTTATACTAGTAATAAGCTATTCACTTGAAAATAGCTCATTCTTTTTAACCGTTCTTCAACATCTGCAAAGTTTCAAGAGACACTTATGTTTATGAACTTTCAGTGATGTGCAAGATTTCCTACTTGAAAGAGCTTCTCTGCCCAGAATGACCCTCACAATTGCCTTTCCTTCACACCATAGAGAGTGATAGGGAAGGGAGAGAAACTGAGCAAAAACTTTGCTACTAGAACCCTTTTTGTTTTGCAATGCTAGTACTTTTTTTTTTTTTTTTTTAAAGGTGGGGAAGATGTTAAAATAGTAATGAAAACAGTCACCACTATTAATATCTGAACTATAAAGAATGGACATTTAATATGTGCTCAGTCACCCACAACTTGATTTAGATGGTGTTGTTCTTGTGGTGCATCTTAAGGACTGTTAAACAGTCCGGGTTTTACAGAGGGCTGATCTTCCTTTATCAGATCAGTTTCATACCAAGAACAATACAAAAAACATATTTTATTTTCAGGAAAATAGCTGTATGAAAAGCAAGTTGTCAATCCTTTGCAGAATCCAAAGTAATTAACTAAGGAAAAAGTTTTAATCCTCTTTTAAAGTTACAAAACCAATACACCACAATCTTATTGTGAATTGACACAGGCAAGCCTTACCAGAAAGTTGTGATGTCAATACTTTATAGTTAATGGATTGCATTTAAAGATTCCAGCAGAGTGGACATAATATGCCATAAAAGATATGAGGGCCTACAAGTTAGTGCTGCTCTACCAGCGCTTTGTTTGCCAGACCCTCAGACTGGAATGCAGGGTTTAAAGTGGTACATTTACTCAGGGCTTCAGAAGGATAAGCCAGAAAAAAACAATATTGAGCATTCTCTGCATAATGTTAAAGTATGGATCCCTAACTCTTCCTACATCTTAGACATCTAAGTTAAGAGATCCAGAAGGACCTCTAAGCTATTTAATACGGAAAGTGATCCTTTCTTCAGAACAGATGATTAAAACGTTCCTTTTGGAGAGCTAACCTGAGCCCACAATTTCCTTTCAACACGAGATTACACAAAGAGGCCACAGTCTCCTGCCCTGTGCAGGAAAAGCTCATGGCCACAGGACATGTACAGTAAGTAGAGCCCAGAGCCAGTTCCTGGTTCACCTGAATGAGTTCAAATCCCTGCTTCTCACTTCAGAGGGCTGGAGGATAACATATATCATTATCCTTTCAGCTGAAGCTCTAAAACTGTATCCAGGAGAGATCTGGTCCCTGCTTCTAGAACTTTAAGCATTTTCTCTTCTGTGGGACTATATGTAGATCCAACACAGATGACAAGTGCACAACTTCAACAGGACAGACCTTGTCTTCGCTCCTGCACTTAAGACTACCTGTTATCTGAATTCACAATTTGGGTACTCAAGAAAAGTGTGGAAGTGTGAGACCCCTCAGACTAGAGAGGAAACTGATCTCTCACTTCCCTGTCAAAGCTTCTATCACTATTTTAGAAAAATATGCTTACATCTTAACCCTTGGCCTCATTTTTAAAAAGGAAACAAGCGTGAATGCACAAGTGAGGGGACCTGACCATTTTGAGGCCTTACAAATAGCTCCAGGGTACCTCTGCTGCGGATTAGCTGTGCGCAGAGCAATTCACTGCTCCTCAGGAAACTTAGAAACTGCTTCCAGGGATCAGCAAATGCTCACAAGAATGTTTTTTGGTTACTAGTTTGAGAGTCAGGTGCACATTCTTTTCTCTGTGCATTTTGCATCTTGTTCTTTGGAACCAGTCCTATAATTTCAGGGGCATAATTCCACAGTATGCTTCCCCTTACTTTGCCACCTATATTGAAGCATATCTCTGGGGCACTGCAAGGAGAGTGAGTCCTGTGGACTTCTGTGCCGGTCAGTCATCTATGGGTTCCTTCTAACTAAATGCCAGGGGGGAGAATTGATCAGATATTGATCAATGCAGCTGCAAACACTGTTCAGTTACTTGAAGTTTTCCATAAACCTTCAAGGAGAGCAATCACTAGAGAAGGTATGCTATAGATCAGCCAAGTAGGATGCACTTTAAATGACAACATTTTGAAAAGAGTTAAAGCTTACCAAACAGCCTATAACAAAGATACTACTCTTTTTTTCTAGTTCATTCAGAGACAAAGGATAACAGCCAGCTCTCAATAGACCCGTATCGATACTTTTTGATAGTAGTTTTTTCATACTTAGTTATTAAGAAATATATAGCCTAAGTTAATTACCAAATGAATATTATCACAGCTCTTCTGAAAACTGTGTTGGATGCTATTCTGGGCTTTCGTTATGTCCAGAAGTTTAAATTGGCTGCCTATGCTGAATATAACGAACACACAGAGAAAAGGGATTACCAATGTATCCCTCTATGTATACTCAAGAAGTTTGCAGAAAATTTATGTATTTTATTAATTCCCTCTATTTAAGCAAAGATATTAAATACTTAATTGGGCTTATGCAGTGATTGCGGGCAATAACACTGAAAGAGAGTAGGTACAATTGTCTTTGTTATGTGAGAAGGAGATATAGACATTAACTTAGTTCTGCTAATTTGGTAACGTATGGGCTTTTGTTGTTAATTTCAATGCTGAGATGTTACGAGATGCAGGAGTCAAAAGCAAGTGTTTCAATTTTCCAGTAATTTGCCTGTGTGATTACAGTTTAACCTTTCCTGTTAATTTGCTTTCTTGTAGATATAAATATGAAGATTAATTTTTCAATGCATGTACTGCAATATTATGTCTCTTAAATTAAGGAATATGTATGTTACTGTTAATTGTAAGTTTTAACAACTTGGCCTTCAAAAGCCGTTTTTCTCCCTGATTCCTGAAATATGTTTTTGTCTCTGTGCTAAATATCAGGAAGGATGGTAGAAATGTTTAGCTACTGAACTGGCACACTGAGAGTTCCTTTGTCAACATCTAGAACTAGCTGCGAAGATCTTCAAAAGAAACAAATCCTAGTATTCTATGCATCTTTATTCCAAAGTGTATTCATGCCCCTCAATTATTTTTAATTGAATGATTCTCAGAATGCAGTGATACCAATGTAAAAGAGGAATAATTTTACATTCTTTTTTATGTTTCAACTTGTATTTTTAAAGGTTTTGGATATACCAAAGCAATTTGACCAAAATATGACAAATATGTCAGTGCATCAAAGAGGTAAAAAAGTAATAAAATATTCAAATAGCTACAGTGAAGCAAAGAGGCATATCCTGTAGGATTTTTGAGCTCCATTTGTCATTAATTTCTTGGCACAACTCTGTAAATATTCTATTATAGAAACAACTTAACCAGCTATCTGTGAAATCCTATATGTCTGCCAGTTGGTGATTTTCTTTTGAAACTGTCAGCACTTTTCACTGTACATAAGGCAACTTACTGCAAGGGATGAAAGAATAAACAAAATCAATAGCTCAACTTTT
Organism: Pampusana beccarii; assembly: GCA_013399365.1. Classification (NCBI taxonomy): domain Eukaryota; kingdom Metazoa; phylum Chordata; class Aves; order Columbiformes; family Columbidae; genus Pampusana; species Pampusana beccarii. Next base: position 11,212 of record VWYH01004021.1, on the reverse strand, counting down.
TTTTGGTATTGGAATACAGGTGGAAAAATAATCTATTGAAGCCAAGAGCACAAGTTAATTGAATAACACAAAGACACTGTCATGTGTTATTCTAGAAACTTAGTGGAGTATAGCATAATACTACTCTATTTTTAAAGCAACAATCATACTGCTATTCCTCTGCATTTCTTTTCACTGTACATGGAAAAAGTCTTACTAGTGACATATCAGAAGAACAATCAATAAAACCCAATTCAACATTTTGGTTCACTATGATGCTATAGTGCACAGCTTTCCTTAGATACTGTAATAATTTTTATTTCTAATATGCAGTGTTCAGGAACATTACCAGTACATGTGGAACAATATGACTCTTTGATAATACCAAGTCCCTCTCTAATCTGCCACCTCTACAGAAATGAACTGGAAGCCTGTATTGATTTCCAGACCCAGACTCTATGTCCACTGCTTATAGCAGTAGAGCTGTGGCTATAAAGAATCCTAAACCTCCTTATCATGGAATAATATATAATAAATATATATAGATATATATAATGATCATAATAACAAAAAACTTTCTAACATGACAGAGCTCCTTTTTTAGAAGAAATGGCTCGATAGCTCATGTCTTGAAACACAGCTAGAGTCTCCAGCTGTTGTCTTTTAATGTCTCAGTTTTCAACCAGCTTCCCACAACTTTGGTCTTCTGCTTGAAACTGTTAGCAACAAGAGTCTGAGAATTTCAGAGTTGACTTTTACCCTTCTTAGCACACTTTTTCTTGTATTTTTTGGCACACAAACTAGTCTTTCAGTAAGGCTGAGGAAAGAAAGATGGACAAGCAACAGGGTAATAATATATAGAAGTTGATTGTTACATTGTGTTTAGTAAGTCCAAACCAAACGAGTTGCAACCTCAGAAGTAGTCTGGCGTCTTGGTTTGCTCCAAACTACAGAAGAAGGAAACGTGAAACCCTACCAGCTAAAAAGAAATCTGGCTTGGAAAGACTTAGCCACTGCAGAGTCAGGCTACACAGCAGCTCAGGCCCACAGTAGCTCTGGCAAAGGGTGACAGGAGAGGACAGAGCCAAAATGCAGCCATTATCACTTGGCATGTGGCCCTGCAAAATTAGCTGACGTGGTTTCAAACAACCATGTACACTGTAGCAATGTTTTCGGTAGAGCCAATCCAAGTAATTTATCTGGGCTTTTAATGTAAAGACGAACTTTCGATTTCACAACCAAGTGAAAAACTATTTAGATTTTCAGTGTACTATGAATGTTGTTATTTTTGAAATTTGCAATATATCACAACATTTGCATCTACAAAGTTCCTTCTCCAGAGGAAAACAATGATTTTGCCTTTCCTGAGGCCACTGTTCCATCATGGATGGGCTGTCTGAGTTGTGAGGCAATGGGCTTCCCCTGCCCCCCAAACCTGACGTTTTCCTGTGACACTGCCCAAGCGATAACCACCAGTGGTGGTCATGATGGATCCATCTGGCTTGTAGTGTATTCAGGAGAGACAGATAAAAACACAATAGCCAAGGGCTAATGTGCCTGCCTAACCACAATGCTGGCCAATGTCCGGCTCAAGTCAAATTTGGAAGAAAATAACAACTGCAGTCGGCATGCAAATATGGCTATGAGTAAATCGTCTTATTCCATAAATAGTGGATGGCCCAGAGCCCTTTGAACTCTCCTGCATGGCAGTGGGCTGCACATCAGGATCTCCCCTTGAGTAGGGACTCCTCTCAAGGTTACTTCTTCAAGTTGAGAGAATCCTTATTGTGACAGCTACTTGGTAAGTGAATTGGAAATAAGCACACTGAAACTTTGAAATCTTAGCTAAGTGATATAAAGGATTGATTGAGCATATATAATCATTTAGATGTAAACCATTGACCAAGTCTGAGACTAAATCTGGATCCAGCCTCACCTAGACTCCTTTCTGAGAAGTTTAGAATGCAAGAGGGTCCTTTCTGAGCCTTGTGACTCAAGAGGAGATTCTTCCTGACAGTTTTTGTGCTGTAAATAATCATGTACCTTGACATTGAATCTTCTTAAATCACTATTGCATTTATCACTGAACTTTGTTACCTCAGTGTTTGATTATCAATAAGTTTATTGTTGCTTCTCTTTTACGAGTCAAGTGCGACCCTCTCAACTCCATCTTCAACAGGTTGTCAGCTTTATCTATCACAAACATTCTTCACAGCTCTTAGGGATTGAATCAGATGTAATAGGTACATATCACACAAAGGCACACACAAGTCTATATTTATATATGTAAATAAGCATAGAAATAGATACTCCTTTCACACAGAGTTATCCAAGTTTTGCATTTATATCTGAAAAGAGTATTTGAGATATACAATTTCAGTTTTCAGCAACACAACGGCTACCTGAACATGCCAGCCTCTTGAATTTCAAACTGAACAAGCACTTTTTGGTTGTGCTAATAAAACTAGTTCTCACGTATTTTTTCTTCTTTCTTCTTCTTATACCCTATCAACTTTTAACTTTTCTGTTTGTTTCTTTTTTGGTATTTTTTACATTCTATAGTACTCTTCCTTGTAACTCAAAATCCTCCAGTAAGGCATCAAAGCAGGTGTCAATTACAAAAGCAGCTTTGTCAAAAAAAACCCCACAGTTTTTAGAAACAGCAACAAATTATGAACAGGGAAAGCCAAAACGTGTGTTTTTTTACTTCACCAATAATTTGTTTGACTTTAACAACTAAAAACGGTATCAACACTTTCAGGTTTATGCATTTTTTAATGCAATACAGACTTAAACCAGAAGAAAAAAATCTACCAAAAATCTACTAAAAATTTTTTAACAATTTGGAAAAATATTTTGAAATATTGGAACTTCCTACCTAAAGGAAAATTCTGTTTTGGACAAGTAGTATTCATGTTTCATTTTACCATAATTCCATCTTCTTCTCTCCTATTGTCTATAACATATATTCTTACCTAAGCACCCGTATTTTCTACTCCTTTTACTTACTTTGCCCCTTTTACTTACTTTGAAATGCCCAGTATGTCTCACCTTATTTATCCACAGCATCTGCTTGTAAAAAACAATTCATCCACTGATGTTAGATCCTGTGGGTGGGTGGAGGAGAGAGGTTGTGAACTTTGCTACAGTTGGTGGACCAAATATTGTCTTTGAAGCAAAGGCAGACATCAGCAGTGTCACGTTAGTTTTACTCTTCTGTGAGCTCTGATCTCTCTTGTTTTATGATCACAAATATATATTATTTATATAAATATAATGCAGACGTGCCCATCCCACCTGATGGGTGCAGTTCTAGTTGTACAGGGGAATGTGCAAGCTGCAACTTCCCTTTGCTCCCATGTTCCTCTGCATCCCATGCAGTGCTGATGCTCTCCTGCTTGGGTACTGGGGTCAAGCAACCACACAAAGGCATGGTGTTACATGATGTTATGTGATAGCATAGTAGCAAAAGCTTGCAGTGTCCTCAGAAAAGACAATGGCATGGGGTGGGGTACCAGAAAATTTCATACTTTCTATCCTCGAGGAGTAGGACAGAGTGAAAAACACCATCAAAAAATTGAGCACCTCTAAAAGTCGTTTTCAATAACAATAAGTCTAGCTGTCCTTGGTTTTAAAGTAGTGGTAATTATTGTATCACATTATTATGTCTCCAACATACATATGGCATTTTAGAAATGCCATATGTTTGTAGATCTAATTGGGAAAAACACCATTAATGCTCATGCTGCTAAGCCTGACAGGTTCAGAAGTTTTTCCGATATAAGCCCATTTTGAGTCTCAGCATTAACTAGGACAGAGCATTTCTCACTTCAGATCTCAAACTTTTTTCACTCTGAGTCAATTTTTTCATTATATAAGTACTTTCTTCTAAAAAATGGCCAACAAAAGCCCAATTAAAAACAACAACAACAACAAAACAAACAAAAACCAAAACAACCAAATAAAATCCAAACAAAAACAAACAAACCAACCACAAACTGTTTTAGATCAAATCATCTCCCAAACAAAGGTTTGTTGTTCTGTTGGGGTTTTTTTGTTTATTTGTTTGTTTTTTTTTTCTTTCACAAAGTAACCTGTAAGTTTTGACTATTTCTGACTAAAATGTTTTCAAATCATCTTGGAACTCAAAAATAATTGCCTTGAAACACAACTATAATTTCCCCAACCCTAATTGTTTCATGTGAGGAAATACTTAAAACAGCCACAGGAAAAAAGCATAAATGAAACATTTCAACAGACTTTTTATTGCCTTAAACATTTTATACTAGATAGAGAAAGTTTACAGAGCATGAGAATCACCCATGTTGACCTGAGAGCAAGCTCTGTAGGGCACGGCTGAAGGTGACTATCAAAACTATCTCAGGCTCAAACAGAAATAAATGAGAAGCTGTGCAGGGACAGACAGATGTATGTTTTCAACAGGTTTCTGCAGTAAGTTTACCCAAAGGTTGAAGAGCTCTCCTATCAAAACTAATGGTGTGCCTTGCATTTGCAATTATACCAATACAATGAGTAGAACAGCAGCAGTGAAGGGATGGTGCTATTTCCATACCCACACTGATAAGGATCAAAGATAGCTGAGGTGTCTACCCTCTCTTACCTCAGTTTGATCAGGAATTTTCATGGCTGGGGGCAGTCAGTCCTTCCTGAGCTATATTGTGGGTGTGCATTTCTCCAGTCCTGTCTCTGGTCTTGCTCCTTGGATTGTTTTTGAAGCTATGTTAGGCAGCTCATCTCCTAAATATATATACATACACATACTATCATATACCTTGTACGTACGCTGTAGCTTGTTTCCAGCCCTGTCTCTGGCACCATCTCCATTTCCTCCTGACAAGATTTTCTGTGTGGACCCTGGGCCTGACTCATGCCACTTCTCACTGACAAGAGAGGTTGGACCTTTGTCTCCTTTCCCTATTCCTTCTAAATAGGTTGGAGACAGTTTAAACTCATCAGCATAGTCTTATCTGGAAAATTGAGTAACACTTCCTGCAACTGGAGGAACTTACCGTAGTTACTAAGTAAAACCAGCTTCAGTAAGCAGCACCTAGCTTACTCAAGACTCAAAAAATATTTAAGATTCTTTTTTTTTTTTTTACCTGCAGAGCTTGGAAGTTATCTTACATGTTACCAGGAGGAAAAATTGTAATACTATAAGTTTACAGTAAGATCTGTTAACACATGTTTATTTCTACTGAAGATATAACAACGGCATTTATACAGTCTTATGAAGTGAACATTTAGTTTCTCCTGATTTTCGTGTGATGTACATATCCCAGTCTTGAATGTTGCCTTTGGAGTAACCTTATAATTTCTATTTTTTTTTCCCATTAATGTGAAAAATGTTTGAAGTCTGAGCAACTCCTTTCATAAGAAAAAGCTTCATATCTCTGTGGAAGCCCTCTTCAAAGATTCATGTCGCAGTGGGAAGAAAAGCCCTTTATAAAATCTCACATTGTTTGAAGCAATTATCTTAATCTCTCTCCACTGAGCAGATATATCATTTTGAAGATATCTACATAAGTGCACAGGGCCTTTCACTCTGCTCAGGCACTTTGTTTATTTGAAGTTCTCTCACCACCATCAGTGTTAGTATATTAAGCAAATGTCTCTCATTAAGCTGAGAAATGTGCTTATTGCATGGTTAAAATAATAAGTTCACTTTAAGTTACTCAAATCAGGTTTCAGAAAACAGCGCAATGAAAATTAAAACTGGTTTGGACCATTTTATTAAACACCAAAGAAGCACTGGATAGCAATATAAAATCCAATACCGGGGGGGAGGAAAAAAAGGAGAAATAAAAAAAATGAGACCATCTATTTTGTGTTTATGCACACATATGTATTAGAGGTATCTGTGCAAGTGTTATATACGGTGACTATAAGTAGCTTACATTAAATATTGTTAAAAAAATTACTTGCTAGCCTACAGCAACATTTTTGTAGGTGGTTTAGAATTAATTGTTGAAATATGTCTTGTTCAGACACAAATCTGACTATCAGTTTAGCTAAATAACTTTTGAAATATTTGGTGTACAAATAACATCATCTGCATCTAAAGTAAAGGTGGTTTCATGGTTTCCTGTAAGCTGAAAATATCAGGTTTCAGCTACCAATAATGAACATTTTAAATTTAAACTTGAAACAATCTATCTTATCAAGTCACATAAAATAGCATATTTAAGAACAGAGAACACCTCAGCAAAGTTATAAATTAGAGTAATGATCACTTCTGTCACAGCAGTGCATAGTGCTTCTTACAAATTGTTTATTCATTATCTTACTCTCAGAAAACACTGGACAACAACTTCCATGTTGAGATGGCTGTCATTTTTTACTCAGTTTTCAGTTTTCAAATACTTTAAAGGTTATATCAGTGATATCACTGAAGAAAGGAATACAGTAAAGGATGTGCAAGAAGTATTTCATAATCATAAATATTACTGTAATCACAGGAATTTCCTTGGGTTTCTCTAACCGTTGCTAGTAAGATCCTCTGTAATTTGCTGACCCTTTGTTATCCACTCATTGCCCTTTGATAAGAAATGCAGAGCTAGTGAGAAGTGTTCATTACTCAGGCCAGGTGACAGACAGGTCACAGGTGAAGCAGGTATTTCGAGAAGCGAAGCAGGTATTTCAAGAACTGAAACAGCATTCACACCTTTTGCTTTGAATAAGACACAAATAACGATTCACAGAGCTCAGTTTTTTGCTTGCTGACTGCTGGAGTCACACCATACCTTCCATGAGGCAGGCCCACCAGGTAAACAGGGCACATGGCATGAAGGACTCCCTGTCCTCTCTGCATGGCTAACCCTGGTGAGTTAAGGAGTGGGAGCAAGAGCAACATGTTCCCGCCCAGGGCAGCAGAAAGGTCTCTGCTGTGACAGCTCCACCTTCCTAGGTTCCCTTGCACAATAGGTATGAGGTTCTGCAGGTGAAACTAAACAACAATAATGAGGACAACGGTTCAGATAAATTGGAGGTGTCATAGAGTCAGTCTACACCTTCAGACAAAACCTCTTCCATGAAGAAAACAAGACAGGTAGTTACATAAAACTTACTTCTGCAGGGAACAGAATGCCCAATATGCAGACTGGACCCAGATCTTGGGGAAGTCTGCTGCCTCCCTGCGGCCAGGGTTAAAGATGTGAAGAGAAAACTTCCTGCCCTGGTATGGCCTGCAGATTATTATCTGTAACTGATTTTTCAGGTAGACAGCAATGAGGTTGCAATGGGAAATCTGAGGGCAACCAAGAGGGACTTCAGGACCTTGGGATGACTGGTTAAGGGGTCAGGAGCATAAGCTGTGTCCTCCTCTGTCCCCCCAGTTACAGGGAATGACAAGGGGAGATAACAGGCAGACCCAGCAGATCAATACCTGACTGCGAGACTGTTGTCATGGCAGAATTTTGGGGTTTTTTTTTTCATAGATTTTTTTTTCTGTTCCATGATTCCTTCAGAATACTCATCTCTTTTTTACAAAGGGCTTAGATGCCTTTCCTATTCCTAAGGGCTAGCCTAATGGACCTGCAACTCTGCCAACCACCTTCTGCTTGCAAGTCTGTGCCCTCATCTTCTTGTAAAATATTCCAGTCCTCTTCTGTGCTGATTTCGTCTCTCATTAACTTTGTGTCAACTGAAAGTTTCACCAGCATGATACTGCTGTTTGCACCAGTGTCATTAATAGAAAGAAGCTGCCCCAAAGACTAAACCTCAAGGAACTCCACTGACAAACCTCACCAACAAAATCATTGTCTTCTCAGCAAAGGTGTTTCCACTCACTAATATTTTTCTTTTGTTAGAAATTGGGCTACCCCAAATTTTTTAAATAAAGCTGTGAATCCTTTTGTGCCAACTGATACAAATAGTTGTGAATGATAAGTATTCAAATTATTTCAGTATTCAAGCATGTGAAGAAGTCCTGAAATATTTTGTGACACCAGAAATGACACTTTTCAAAATTGAGGACCTTTCTTTGGTGAAAGATTCAGGAGACCTTCTGTTGCACATCATTTGAGCTAGTCAATTTGAATGGTTTGCTCGTTATGTATTCTTTGGAGACTACACCAATATTGACTTTGGAAGAAGTGAAGTAATGCATACAAGCACATTTTCACACACTCAAGCACACATATGCTTACTAATTGCACACAAAATAAAGTGTTTATGAACTTATATAAAATTAAATTAATTGGAATTTAATAATGGACACTATCTTCACCAACACTGATAATGTAATCCATGTTTCCCTGCCAACTACCATATTGACAAAATACTTACAAGGATTATAAAAGATTTTCAAAGTACAAGCTTTCCTCAAAAAGTACATTTAATAAGCATAGGATAGAAATCCATATTTTACTTGCACAACTGAGCACTAAAATGCAGGCATTCTTTTTTCTCCTGAGGTGATTTCTAACCATAAGCCAGTCATTTAGAGAAATTGCATCCCTATCTCCTTAAGGCTAAGCATCTTTCTAGTGTAGGAAATGCCATCTAATTGCACTGTTAAATAAGCAGCCTTCTCAAATTGAATTCTCTGTGACAGTAACATGGAATGACATTTAGTAATGTTTATTTCTTTGAGGTTTCCTTGTATTGCAAGAACAGTCTAACCTGTACAGGCGAAACACTTTGCTATGCTTCCATCTGCTTTCAGGTTGCCTAAAAAGAAATCCATTTAGACCTTAAGGGGGCTATTTGGGTACAACAGAGGTGTTAGTGAGATTTAGATAAAAAATTCTATATACTGGAATATGAGAGCTAGCATACCACTTTAAAAAGACAAAAAAAAGCCCCAAACCCTTAACCTTTTTGTTTGCAAACCCTTGCAAGTAGTAGCCTAATACCAGAGATAATCTCCCAAATCTAAAAATCAAACATTCTTAATTAGAACAAGCCAGAACAGCAGGAGAAAAAAATCTCTGGAAACATCTACTTTTGCATTGATTGCCACTTAAAACAACCAGACAGAAAAATGCTTAATATTATATGTGATGGTATCATAGGCAACTCTACCTTTTATTCTGTCTTTTAAATAAAGCAGTGGCTTTGGGGAACTATGCATTAATGTTGATTTTAGTGAATACTGACTTGCTATAGGTTTGCAATTGCAGAATAAATATCTATGGGAGGACAATTATTCCAGTCAGAGAGCTTCAGAGATTTCATGGTTATTGTACTGAACTGTAGACTTTACTGCTATAGAGGTGGGCTATATCCATACTTCAGACGGCATCACAGTACCTTAGGCAGTTTAAATGATCAGGTACTAGAAGCAGCCTAACAGCAGCTGCACAGAGCACTTGCAGCTGCACGAATTTGTGCTAATTTACCTTGCTGAGAAGACTTGATAATTCCCTCAAGCTGAGCTCTACATTAGCACAATTAGCCTGCCTGTTTTTTTAAGTTGAGTAACTTCACAGTGCAGGGACATGAAGAGTAAAAGAAATCATCAAGGCTTGTAAGCTATGAATACAGCCAATGGTCTCACTAGGAGGCACGCTTACTAGCAGTTATAGCTCATCCATCAATGTAGTGGTGTCCAAGGCATATAATAATATGCAATGTATACTTTTCCTCTGCGTCGTATCATGTAATAATGCATGTGCTCTGCATTATTTCTGTCTTAAAAATACACCAGCCTGTTGTAACCTTATTCTAGATATCATCTTTTTGTATCAATATAATATGAATGGCACGAATAGGACTGTAGCAGAGGGTCTTTCAAGACTCAGCAGAAGTATTTAATTCCTCTGTTTCCTTCTTCTATTTGGTCTGTAGCAGTATCATTGATTTCCTTGATTTTTGCCACAGGAACTATCTATCTGATTCTCAGTGATATTTTAACACTGGTCTCAGGAAGTGCTTTCTCTGTCCAATAACATTTGTGTGACAGATGGTGCAAATGACCACCACATTCATGCTAGAGTAGTGTGAAATGATATTTCTTACTGCTTGATGTTTCACCAGCTGACAACAGCGGATGAGTAACAAGGATAAGCCTGAGGAAAAAAAAAAAAAAATGTGTCCAGATTTCTCTGTTTTTCAGAACCAAATTTTAAGTGTAGCTCCCTGTTTCTCTCTTCTGAATGTCTTATTCTTATATATTTCCTCTTGACAATGCCCTTGATCACCAAGGTCATTTGCAAAACCAATCTCTTTCCATTGGACATATTGCTCATCATCTTATTCACCCTTTTCCTTAACTAATCTATTATTTAAAATCTTCTATTCTTTGTGGTACATGTAGGATTTCAGTGAATGCGTGCAGAATATATCATTCCAGTCAGATGCCTCCAGGTCTCTCAGTAGGTGTCTGGGTTGCGAGCTGTTTTGGTCCACCAAGCATGTCAAGAATTCACCTGTTTGGAACAATGAAGTCTAAATGAAAGAAAATGTAATTTTATAATCTCTTCTTCCCAGTATGCACATCCTGACTCTCCCTATTTCACATCTCTGAACTAGAATCCAACATAAAAAATCTGCAGACATCAAGCTTCTAGATGACTGGATTTTTCTTGTCAGGTTAAGCAATTTTCCTGTTTCTGCTTGTACCTCATGTCTCTACTAGTTATATCTTCATCAAATTCCTATCTCACGTGGTCCACAACCCTGTTTGATTACTGCTCTAAGCTCAACAATTCCCATTTTTTTTGCTTCATTAAGCTTTAGACTGATGATCTCTCAGTCACTTTCTTCCCTAATTTCTACCAGAATCTTTCTTCCAAACTTGTGTTGAAAAGACTGACACCAGGTCTTCTCCTGACTCCTGAGCTTTTTGCTAAGATATATCTCTTCTGGTTTTGTTTTTGTTTTTAATGACACTGTTCTCTCTAAGGCAGACAAAATCTACAACACAAGAATTGTCATATCTTCTGTTTTCTATTTCACAGAGGTCTGAGAATGCTTTGCAATGATTTATGACAACGGCCTATTCTCAAATGTAGCTGTGAGTAAAATAACCTGAAACACCAGCAAAAAGAGACAAGAAACTGAGCAACAGTGGAAGATACATTTTCAGAATCATTCGGCAAAAGATGTCTAAGGCACATGCTCCTTCCCATCTACACAACTAAAATTCTCAGCTGTCGTTTTATGTTCCATTGAATGCAAACAGCTTTTCTCTGAACAAGATTGGGGTTGCTCTACTGTTAAACATTCAGAATTTTGTCTGACAGATCAGATCTCCTCCCTCCTTCCATTTTCT
>VWYH01004020.1:0-43307 GCA_013399365.1 Pampusana beccarii | reverse complement strand
TCTATGATGCTATGATTCTATGACAGTAACAAGGTTTTCCTACTGTATTCGGTTTGCAGTAGTAATGGGGGGGGGCTATAGGGGTGGCTTCTATTAAATGTTGCTAGAAGCTTCCCCCATATCCAACTGAGCCAATGCCAGTCACCTCCAAGATGGACCTGCTACTGCTGCTGGCCAAGGCTGAGCCAGTAAGTGATGGTGGTAGTACCTTTGTGAAAACATATTTAAGACAGAGGGAAGACAAGAACACACCAGCACGAGAAGAGAGGAGTAAGATACATGACAGAAACAACTCTGCAGATACCAAGGTCAGTGAAGAAGGCTGGGGAGGAGGTGCTCCATGGGCCAGAGCAGAGATTCCACTGCAGCCCATGGTGCAGACCATAGTGAGGTCAGCTGTCTCCTTACAGACTATGGAGGTCAATGTTGGAGCAGATATCCAGTCTACAGCCCACACTGGAGGACCCCACACTGGAGCAGGTGGATGCCTGAAGTAGGCTGTGATGCCACATAGACCCCATGCTGGATCAGGCTCCTGGCAGGACCTGTGGACCTGTGGGGAGAAGAACCTACTCCAGAGCAGGCTTGCTGGCAGGACATGTGACCCTCTGGGGGACTCACACTGGAGCAGTCTGTTCCTGAAGGATTGCAATCAGCGGAAAGGACCCACACTGGAGAATTTTATGAAGAACCATAGTCTATAGGAAAGGACTCACATTGGAGAAGTTCATGCAGAGCTGTCTCCTGTGGATGGGACCCCACACTGGAGCAAGGGAAGAGTGTGAGGAGTCCTCTCACTGAGGAGGAAAGAGTGGCAGAGACAGCATGTGATGAACTGACCACAACCTCCACTCCCAATCCCCCTGTGCTGCTCATGGGGAAGAGGCAGAGAATTCAGAAGTAAAGTTAAGCCTGGGAGGAAGGCAAGGGTGGGGAGAAGGTGTTTTAAGATTTGGTTTTATTTCTAATTATCCTACTCTGATTTTGATATGTAATAAATTAAATTAATTTTTTTGAGTTGAGTCTGTTTTGTTCATGGCGGTAATTGGCGAATGATCTCTCCCTGCCCCTATCTCAATGCATAAGCTTTTCATTATACTTTCTCTCCTCTGCCCAGTTGAGGAGGGGAGTGATAGAACAGCTTTGGTGGGTACCTGACAACCAGACAGGGTTAACCTGTTGCACCTAAGTTTCTGCAGCATGTAGTACACTGAAGCATGTATGGTCTTTGGGCTACTTGGATGCTGCCATGGTATAAGATGAAGAACAATAGGTATTTGAAAAAATTGAAAGATTTATACCGGCTGGTTTAGAACTACCTTTTGCCTTAAAACATCTGTCTGAAATTAAAAATGCAGTTACAGATTCCTGTCATAATAAAAGGAGACAGGCTTAAAAAATTAAATCTCTTACATGGGTATTCAAATGCTTGTTTTGTTAAAAATATTAGAGATATCACAAAGCAGTATTTTAAATGGCCATTTTAATCAGCAGTTAATAAACAAGAATGAGGAAATGGAAGTGGGGAAAGGCTGCACTAGTGAAGTTGTTATATATTTATGTTTAGTAAAAAAGACCTAACTCAACATCCTAGAAAACTGACAGGAAAAAAAGACAGGTGAATTGGGGAAAGGTTTCAACACTTAAAATAATAGGCTTGTGTCATAATCAAGGTATCTTTAACAGTGATTAGAAATCAGAAGTTAAACCTGTGTATTTATTTTTGTACTCTAAGGTCTCAGGGAAAAATAACCCTCATCAGTCCTTCTAAAATTTGGGGGAAGGTATAAAACAAGCCAATCAAGCAAAAACATTTCATTTGTTATTAGATGTAAAAGCCAAAAACAGATTTAGAAAGAGGCCAAACATACAGGACAACCATATGATCAGGCCCAGTCAGCATGGGTTTGTGAAAGGCAGGTTCTGTTTGATCAGCCCAATCTCCTTCTACGACAAGGTGACCCACCTGGTAGATGAAGGAATGGCTGTGGATGTTGTGTATCTAGACTTCAGTAAAGCCTTTGGCACCATATCCCACAGCATTCTCCTGGAAAAGCTGGCAGCTCNCCAATTGTATGAGGTTTAAGAAGGTCAAGTGCCAGGTCCTGCACTTGGGTTGTAACAACCCCAGGCAATGCTACAGGCTTGCGGAAGAGTGGCTGGAAAGCTGCCTGGCAGAGAGAGATCTGGGGGTGTTGATTGACAGCCAGCTGAATATGAGCCATCGGTGTGCCCAGGTGACTTGTATCAGGAATAGTGTGGCCAGCAGGACTAGAGGAGTGATTGTGCCACTCGGCACTGGGGAGGCCCCACTTGAATGCTGTGTTCAATTTCGAGGCCCTCATCATAAGAAGAACATTGAAGTACTAGAGAGAGTGCAGAGGAGGGCGATGAAGCTGGTGAGGGGCCTGGAGCACAAGTCTTATGAGGAGCAGTTGGGGGAGCTGAGCTGTTCAGCCTGGAGAAAAAGAGGCTGAGGGGAGACGTTATTGCTGTCTTCAACTACCTGAAAGGAGGTTGTAGCATGGAGGGTGTTAGTCTCTTCTTCCAGGTAGCAAGTGATTAGGACAACAAGAAATGGCCTCATGTTGTCCCAGGGGAGTTTTAGATTGGATATTAGGAAAAAGTTCTTCACGAAAATGGTTGTCAGTCATTGGAACACGCTGCCCAGGGAAGTGGTGGAGTCACCATCCCTGGAGGTGTTTAAAAGGTATTTAGATGAGGTCCTTAAGGACATGGTTTAGTGCTAGAGTCAGGTTAGGTTGTGGTTGGACCCAATGATCCTGAGGGTCTCCTCCAACTGAAATGATTTTATGACTCTACAATTCTAGAAAATGGAGAAAGAGGGGACAACCCTTAAATAAAAGAAAATAAACAATAAATACAGAAAATACAAAAAATAGCATTAAGAAAGACCTAACAATGCCACAAATGAGTCATGAATCTTGCAGAAGGCAGCTGTTTTGATCACCAAAGAAACTACTCTCTCCATAAGGCGTGGTTTTCATCCAAAAGGATACCTTTTGTAGGAATATATGCCTTAAAGATATCCATACAACGCCTGTTAGTTACACTAAATCTTTCCCAGAAGTATATTTCCAGTAGGTATTAAACACGGTCTTTTTGTTTCACAAAGCTTGTACTTCTAGCTCTCTTACCAGGAGTGAAACACGTGTTCCAGTTTTAGAGATATATTATCCTCATATATCTGTCCTAGTGTGCACAATATCTAGCAGGTAAAACAAACAAACAAACAAACAAACAAACAAACAAATGAGCAAAACCACCCCCAACAAAACAAAACATAAACTACAAACAAAAAAACAAAAAACAAACCCATAAAAAAATCTCCAAAACAAACAAGCAAAAACCCTACAAACAAACAAACAAACAAAACCGCAACATCTGAGAGTGGTAGCTGTTTGTGAAATACCTTATTGGAAGGTTCCCTTCTCCTTGATGGAGAGGACAGTCAGCTGATAGAATTTTCTTAGTTTATACTTCCCCTAGTGCTAAGTCTTGAAAGTGTTAAAGCGTTTTCCAGGTGGAACAATGTCTAATCCAAAAATATTTTTGAGGAGAGAAGTGAGCCTTTTCTTTCATTTGCAAAAGATAAAGAGCATCTAAGAAAGCATAGGGAAAACTCATCCAACTTAGTTTTCTCTGATGTCTTGCCAAACAAGTAGCAGCGGAGTCTGGAGCAGTAAATGGGCTGGGCCGAAAAACAAGGGACTTTCTGCTCCAGGCTGGCATGGCATGAATGGAAAAATGGGGCTTCTAGGGATGAAATGAGTAAGAGAAGCAGTTTGCTAACACAGGTTCCAATTGCTAGTTCAGGAATCAGCTCTGATTTCTGCTGGACTGAGCAGGTGCCAGCACAATTTTGATCTAGTTTGACTGCAAACCTTATTTTTAACTATCATACATATTGGAGGAATCCCAAGAGCCATCTGGCCATTCTCCACTTCTGGGATGTGCTATCAGAATACATATTTTGAGTAGCTGGGACAAATATTGAAAATATGTGCTTCTCCAACCTTGGACATGTTGTCTCTGTTGTTCTTTTCTTAGGAGACAATTTTCTCGTTAAATATTATGGATATACACTCATAAGTTAGTCTCACACTTACAGCAAGGAAAAAATATTTTCTTTTTTCATTTTTGTAGTGATGATATATTTCAAAGAAAATTACTGGGATTTCCTGCTCAGTAATCGTGATTTTTCTCAAGAGCAACAATCTGAATAATTCAGAAAGAAAAAAAAAAAGAGTTTGAATTTTGCTAACCCTTTACTTACTCTTTTTTTCAAAAATGATCTTGATTTCTTCTATTAGGGTGAAAGCTATATAATTAGAAGAAAGCCAAGTAATTTTGATTTTATTCAAAGATTTCTCATTTTATTGTTGTGCTGAAAGTCCAAAAAATACAGCTGAAGAGAAACAATGCTCTTTAATTTTTCTGCTTACCTTGTTTCAAGATTTTATCTTCTGTTAGCTTAAAATATAAATATAGCTTGGAATAAAGAAATATGTTACTGGATAGGATTTAATTTTCCATGCTTCACTTTTCTTATGGCTTCAAAAGATAATTTATTGTACCCCAAATGCCAACATTTTGTATTTCTTTGTGTTATAAGCTACTTTATATACATATTTTATTTCCATACATGGAAAAATTGTACATTTCTAATACACTGGTGTAAATATACTGCACAAAAAACTAAGTTCAATCAAATGGACTACTCTTTTTAATAAATCCTTTATATTTAAAATGTCTCAGTTACAAAATAATGAGTCACATGCCACTAGCGTAGAACACTGTTAGGAACATGGAGTTGTCACCGTACACAGAGTATTTTATATACAGTCTCTGAAAACTAGTTGAAACTCATTGAACTGAGGAGGTGTATCTTGGACTGGAAAATGAAATTTTGTGAGACAGACAGGTAAGGGTTATTCATTGTTCCTTTTAACAGCCAAGTACAAGCCACCTGCACTACAGCTACTTTATAAGCTACAAAACCTGCACCAACAAGTCTTATCACTTAGAGAAACTAACAAGTGCAGTGTTAGTACCTCATCTCCTACCAATTTAGTACACCATGCTATTACCTGAAATGCACCCTACACTCCTCTTTAAATGCTCACTGAGAGGTGTGGATTTTCTTCATAGGTGTTTTGGGGACATCCACAATAAACCATGTGTTCAAACCAATGAGAGTGTTTGCAACATCTTACTAACACCTGTATTTTTAATGAGAAAACGTGGAGTTTGCACATACAGAACTTTAATCATATCACTTTTAGAAAGCTAGGTTCTCAAGGTACTACTTTACATAAAATTGCTTAGTATAAAGCTTATGAGAAGTTACACTGTCTTGCACTTGATACTGGAATGAAGAAAGAAATAGCTTAAATTCATAAACCAAAATGTTTTCACGATAATAACTCCTACAACGAATGTTTCACTGACATCTGTTGCACAGATGGTAGTATTAGTGGTAGACTTGTGCTTTCCGTTATTAGGAGTCATATGTTCAACAGAACGAGCTGCAAACCAGCTTTTCATGACTTCCAAAAAGTGAGAAAGACGGGGAATATGCAGGCTGAAAGAAAACTGTGTTTATTAGTGTTTGGAGTTTGGAGGTTTCTGTAGTTTAAACAAGATGGAAAGCTCCTGTGCTTGCTAACATGCAGCTCATAATTTTCCTTCTTCCAACATCAGTATTATGTGCCTTTCAGACAGGTTGATAATGACCTGCATTGGTTAAAAGAAAAGGCAAAGCTGGACTTTGTTGTTGTAAAGGAGCGTTCTGGAGAAAAGATGCCTAGACAAATAAGAAAAACTTACTTACACCGATACTTTGATTCTTCACCTGACTACGATTATGATATGATCATGATACTAGTTTCAAAAAGAAATACTTCTATCTCTGTAGCTATGGCAATATAAGACATTCCTTTATTGTGTGACAATGACAAGCAATGACAAAGTCACACAAACACATAATTAATACAAATAAAATGTAACAGCTAAATAATTTGTGCTACATAGATGTATGGAACACTGATTTAAAAACTCATAGCAACCAAAGGGAATATAAATGAGAAATAACCTAGAGCCAGAAATAACCTAGAGCCAGAAATAACCTAGAGCAAGAAATAATCAGTTTGATGAATTGGGCTATATTAGGGTTCTTTCCCTCCCCCCGCCGCCCAGCAATAAAAAGAGACAGAATTTCTTGTTAAGAGAATAGTATTTTAATCCTCAGAAAAATGAAAAACTAGAGCCTATTCCTTGTGGAGAAATTTTTACATTAAATTTTTACATTAAAAACTACTAGCTCTTTTGGTGACATTTTCAACACAAAGCTTTTCAAATTTAGTGAAAGGAGCAAATTAGAAAAGTACAACACTGGATAAAAGAAAAAATGAAACATACCTTGATATTTCCATCATTTCACTATTAGTGACAAAAGGGTTTTGATTTGGTTTGACCACTTTTGTCAAGTGGCATGTTGGGTAGTTGAATGTATTGTAAGTCACTTAGAAATGTAACCTATTTGCTTATTTTCAGCTTTGTGTGGAGACCAGTCAAATTTAGCATGCACAGTTGCTCCTCAGCTGTGTTAGAAATCATACTCCAACAACTTTGGGACTTGTCCTATTGATATTAATGACCCACCAATGGTGTGAAACAGAGAAAAAGTTCATAGTTGTGGTGATTGTTGATTGACGTATTCTAGCTCATATAACCATGCATTGAAGAAAAACCTAGAATACAACTTGATCAGAAATAGGTATGATTCTTCTCACATTAGTGAGCTTTCTGACTTGGAATGTCTTTGAAACAGTTCCTTATAAGAATAATTCTAACACTGTTGCTTGCATGGCACAATATTTTGTTTGTTAGATTTATTTGTAGTTATATCTATATCTATATCTATATCTATATCTATATCTATATCTATATCTATATCTATATCTATATCTAATCTATAATCTATATCTATATCTATATCTATATCTATATCTATATCTATATCTATATCTATATCTATATCTATATCTATATCTATCTATTTTTATATATATCTCTATTTATAGGTAAACATAAATATGTGTAGATGCATATATTTACAGACATCCACATTTGTTATTCGCAAACTACACATACACAAAGCTGATGTGTATGTACACGTACTTGCAAATATGATGAGAAAGATGAAATCTTACTGTACACTAATGTGTTAATCCAATTACCCTGTACGTGTATGAAAGGTACTCTTCTGTTAAGAGATTAAAAAAAATGTTTAAATAAACAGAAGGGAACACAAAAGCATAACATTTTTTGTAAGATCAAAGGCTACAGTGAACTTCTAAAGTTCTGTGCAGAGCTGTAGTTGTGCATATTTCTTCAGCTTTGCATGGCAATACATGACTGTGTGCATACCTATGATCAAAATGCATGGCATATTTAAGAGAACATTTGTGTATCATCTGAACTGAAGCTGGAGAGAAAACACATTATAATCAATGCCAATATTTTCATTGATTTCAATGTTTTTGCTGCAGCCTCAAGGCTCTGTTTGAAGCAGGTGTGCAAATAAGGATTTGAAGATAAGAGAATTGAAAACTGAAATCATTAAAGAGCTAATTCGTGGGAAAGTGTAGTTCTCTGTCAGTTCTTATTTTATATCGTATCGTTTTCCTGTTTTGTAACTGTGCTACATCATATAGTTACACTATTTGTTCCAATTACCCTTAAATTACAATCAAATATTATTGCTGGCACTTAGCACATTGCATGATGTATTTAATTGCCATTATGCCAAACATAAATTATGTTAAATCATACCATGGAATAAGTAATGGATATTCGTAGAATATGATTTTTAGAATTCGATTTGCTTCTTTTTTTTTTTTTTTTCCCCTCTTCATTTTGGAGAAGCAACCAATGCGGATTATAAACCAGTAGCATACAAAATCTGTTTTTTAAAAATTTTAAAGTGTTGACTTACAGAAATGACAGTTGTGTAAAATTAATCTTGTTTTTCTTATAGTCAAATAAGTCAAGATTATCAGACAAGAATTCGTTACTCTTACAACTATCAATTCTAAATATCTTATTTTCATGAGATTTTCGTAGTATATATAGCCACCACATAGAATCATAGAATGTTTGGGGTTGGAAGGGGCGTTCAAAGGTCATCCAGTCCAACCCCCTGGCAATGAACATCTTCAGCTAGATCAGGTTGCCCAGAGACCCATCCAGCCTGGCCTTGAATCTTCAAGGGATGGGGCATCCGCCAACTCTCTGGGCAACATGCTCCAGTATTTTACCACCCTCAATGTAAAAAATTTATTCTTCATGTCTAGCTTGAATCTCTCCTCTTTTAGTCTGAAACCTTTGCCCCTTGTCCTGTTGTAACATGCTCTTCTAAAAAATCTGTCCCCATCCTTTTTATAGGCCCCTTTTAAGCACCGAAAGGCTGCAATAAGGTCTCCCTGGAGCCTTCTCTTCTCCAAGCTGAACAATCCCAACTATCTCAGCTTTTCCTTATAGGAGGAGTGTTCCAGCCCCATGATCATCTTGGTGGCACCCCTCTGGACTCTTTCCAACAGGCCCATGTCTTTTCTGTACTGATCGATTCAGAGCTGGATGTAGTACTCTAGGCGAGGTCTCACCAGAACAGAGTGGCAGAATCACCTCGCTCAACCTGCTGCCCATGCTTCTTTTGATGCAGCCCAAGATACCACTGGCCTTCCGGGCTGCAAGGACACCTTGCCAGCTCATGTCCAGTATTTTGTCCACCAGTACACCCTAGGTCCTTCTCTGCAGGTCTTCTATCAACCCCTTCATACCTTAGCCTGTATTGCTACTGCAGGTTGCCCCAGCCCAGGTGCAGGACTTTGTACTTGGCTCTGTTGAACCCCATGAGGCTTACATAGGCCACTTCTCAAGCTTGTCCAGGTGCCTCTGGATGGCATCCCATCCTTCAGGAGTGTCAACTGCACCACTCAGCTTGGTGTCATCTGCGAATATGCTGAGGGTGCTCTCGATCCCACTGTCTATGTCATTCATGAAGTATTAGTACTGGTTAAAAATAGATATGGGCATTCCACTTTAGAAACAATTGGGGAGAATTTGGAAAAAGAATCTATAATTTCAGTCTTGATTAGTTTTCATTGCAGTTCTGTTCTAAGTACAATACGTTCACAAAAGTCTTCTGCTGAAAAAATATGCAAGTAGCTTTCTAAAATAATTATTTTTATATAGTTATTTAACTACAATACTCTATTAGTCTGAAAAATAACTCAAAGTTAACATTATCTCTAGGTATGGCGGCAGAGTAAGATGGTGTTATTCTACAGAAGTCAGCATTTCATGGATTTATATCAATTGAGGATTACTGACATCGCTTTACCTGCCAGTAACAAACACTTCCCTAATTTATATTTGTTTTAACCTGCATCTTTATCCTCTTTTGGTTTTGTTTGCATTTCTTCTTTCTCTTACCTTTTTATCCAGAACATTTTTGTTATGTTATCTTTTCAGTTTCTTTCAAATAGTCAGAAAACCAGACTATAGTGTATTTTCTCTTTTAAATTATGTTATATTATCCAGCTTCCTGGTAGTAAGCCCTGTATTTTGTAAGTGCAGTTCAACTGAATGCAAATCTCCAGCTGTGTTTATTTGTTGATAGTAGCTGGTTATGTTGTCAGTTTGCCAGCTAGCATAGTGTCTGCTTGTTTTACATATAAAGTATTGTTTGTAAAGTGTGCATATATATTTGCTATGGGTTTTCACAGTTAGTTGGGTTTTCGCTAAAATTTTAACAAAATACAATCCTTCCACACACGTACGTACTTCACAAAACACGTCCAAACAAACAAAGAAACAAAAAGATGCATAAAGAATGGAAGACTTTTCATATTTTGTAACAACGTAAATCAGAAGAGTAAAGTAAAAGTGAAAATGAATGTTAAAACCATGACTTACTACTTATTGTCAGATTAGACACTTCATCAGGAATAAAAAATGGTTCAATTCTCTTCCCAGACTTACTTTGTTTATTTATTTCGTAGGTAATACTACAGTCTTCTAGGCACAGTTCAATTTCATGTTCCTACAATAAAAAACCTTTTGAAGACTCTTTACTAGTTTGACTTCTTGATCTTTTTGTGCTATTTTTGTAATATTCTGCTTTCCAGTCCTCTATGTCACTCGTCTGTCTTTTTTACATTCCCAGGTAGTGTCAGTCCAAACTAGCTGCAACAACTCTCATTACTGGCTTACAAAGTGATTTCTCAGATTCAGTGATAAGGACAACATCAGCAGTGTACCTGACATTACAGCATTTGCTTACTCTAATTTGTATTCCTCCATTGTAACCATCAAGATAAATGTGCTTTACCATTTTGATATAAATCCTGAACAGATGCAGTGGCATAATGCAGCCCTGCTCAACTCCTTCCTAAATGTTAAACCTCTCTGCTGTTCCTTTTGTTCTGGCAACTGCTGCTTCCTACTCACACTGAGGTTGTAGCAGTGAGTGACCACATTTTAAAAATGTTAATTGACTACACATTTGCCCAGAAATTAAGTGGCAAAGTATGAAGGATACTTCATATAATATGTTGTTGTTTCTTTGTTGCATCCATTTCTCTCTTCTTACTGCCAATTAAATCTAGCATTTGATTTTTATTATCTTTATAAGAATTTATCAATTTAAAATATTTAATGGAATTAAGGAATTAAGCAATTAAGCATGTAGGTTACACTGGACCTCTCAGTTTTACCTGCTATTTATCACCATCTCTTCTTATTTACCAAATTTTCAGTAACTTTGCTAAAGGTTTTAGTGACACAAAATATTTTTGCTGTCAGAAATGTATTTTTGGAGGTGAAACGCTCATAGGGAAAATGCAAAGTCTTTGTTATGTGAACTTACAGCTACAACAGCTGACACAGAGTCTGTGTGTACTGACCACTTCCCTACTTGAGCAGTTCTCCATGGAAAATTCCTTGAAAACATGATAAAGGGGAGAGATTACTTCCCAACTGATATCTCACCACCAGTACACCCCAGGCTTCAGAAACAAGGTACATTAGTGAGGCATCAGAGAAGACATCAGTGTAACCATTTCCAGCATCCTCACTACAGATTTTTCTTTCTTTAAATCCACTGTTAACAAGCTGACATTAGAAAATATGTTTGTTAGAATTAATATGTTTCAGTGTAGTTGGTCTAGTCAGGCCACCTTAGAGGAACGAGGTGAAATGTGGAAATCCATTACCAGAAGGTTCTGCTGTGACCGGGTTTTGGTCCCAATATCTATTTCCATACACAACCAACATTTTTTTCATTCAGAATACTTCTAGAAGATACACCAAATCTCATTTTAGTAATCTCAAGTCAAATTTTATATATATATATATATATATAAAATCATATATTTTGGGAAGCTTTTTTGAGTATGTAATGAACTTCAGTAGTGACATATTGCACCTGATTTTGAAACTTCTCTAGACAAGATTTCTCTAGCTTGTGTTCCAGCAATGTAATCATGTTATTTTGTGCTAACACCAGGAAGGTTTTGAAAACCATCAAAGTATTAAAGATCTTTTTTTCCCCCCATGTGTAGGTACTTTTAAGGTGAATATTGATGAGATTTCTCTTCAATAATACACGTGGATCAAAGTTTTTAATATGCTTTTTTTTTTTTTCCTACGACATAGATTTCTTCTGTGATCTTCTTTTCATTATAATTTCTGAGATTACCATAAATCTGAGGATAGAACTCTGGACAGGACAAAATATATTCTTGGGAGGCTCACCATATTAATATTAATATCAACATCAATATTAAGAGCCAAGAGCGTTTCTTCTTTATCCAGAATAATTGTTTTTGCCAGACAATCATAGAAGGCATCATATAACATTCACCTGTGCTTCAATACCTTTAGTTTAAACAAACTACACTGTTGCACAATCTACTTTCATATTTCACAATCCTACAAATTTAAGTTACCAAAATTCTATGTTTTTAATTGATTTATACAACTTTTCAATAGATTTAGACCAAAACTTAATCTCTGGTAAGTACTGCTAGAAAATGTGGAGCTCACTAACACCTAATCATTGGCAGACATCTAAATATGGTGGGTTGGCCTGAATTAATTTTGTATGTTCTCTACTACTTTCTTATAATACAAGTTTTTAAAAATCATACTTCCATATCAAATAACATGAAAAAGTGCAGATATACTATAATAATAAAAAAACTTGCTTTTGCATCATTTGTAACCCAATCAATAGAAAGACAAACCACCTGCTTGAGAAGACCTTTCTTTCCCAGAAACTATGCTTTTTGTCATTATTATACCTTTTGGTTTTTATTTTTTAGCAATAAAGTCACTTTTGTATTATTTTGTTTAGAGTTCCCTAAGGGGAAAGCTTTTAAATATTGAAAAAAAAAATGGAAATATATATTATTTTTAATATGTTCTTGAAGTCAACTTTTATTGCAAAAAACAAATATCTGGGAACTGAGTATGACTGGTAACTTTTACACTGTCTGCCTGACTCGGCTTTCTATGTATATATTATCAATCTAGCTTGTGCTTCACCAGACAGAACTTTCACCAGGGTTTCTTCCCCTTTGTACCTCACCACTACATCATGAAAATGTGATATATTTGTGTAGTTGAGGGTTTTGTAATTTTGATAAAATATTTTATTCAAATTATCAGGACTAGTACTAGCAAGAAAGTTTTCTATTTTGCAATTTGTTTTTCACTTTTCTGGTGGTAAAGCTGCTAAAAAATGCTTCAGCAAACATGTCTCTTAGAATTAGTGGTATCTCCTATTGAATGACTACACAGAGATGTTTTTCTGCTAGAAGAGGTATTTTCTTTCTCCCGAATACTTTAGCTAAGCCACAGAAATCTCTTTTCAATCATGCAGGCGTGTTTTCAAATATGTATTTAAAAAACTACTACATTGTCTGGAAGTACCGTAAATGTCTGTAGCAGCAGTAAGAAGTGCAGTTTTAGCACAAATCTTTGGGATATGTTAAGCCTTAGAATTTAGTTGTGACTTTATTTATACTAAAACACATAGTGTCAATTTATACCTAACTGACCCATTATTTCTGAAGGCTATCCTGCAGTTTCTGGAGATGGTGTTTACTCGATTATCACTGGAGTTTTTTTGTGATTTTTTTCTGCATTTCTTCTGAACAATATTATGATATCTATGAGTATCTATTGTAAGGAAACCAACTGTTGACATAAAGAACTGTTGTTTTTCCAAGAGAAAAAAACATTTTCTTCAGGTTCAACTCAGGGATCTAGCCACCGTAAGGGAGATTTTTCCTTAGATCATGAAAAAAATTGAGAAATCTGACATTTTTATATCAGACACATCGTAACAACAATTTTTTATAGCCATGGGTTACGAATTAGGAGGGGTAATGCTATTACCTACCACTATAAACGTGTGTTAGAAAAGCTAAGGGTGAATTGAAAATAGAAGGAAAACCTCAATGTCTGTAAGAGAGACATGGAGAAGACTCACACAAACCAATTTTCTATTTTAGCATGCTAGAAGATGAAATAGAGACTTTAGACATTGATGCCTGTCAAGTATGTAGTACAGAAGATAAATTACTACTAGTTCCATCTTACTTACATTATTGGCAATTTTTAAAAATATACATGTATTTGTATAACAACAGTTTTATTTTTGGTATTGTCCAGTTTTATACACTATCTAGGCTGAAATTTTGTGAGTGGTTGAGTCTGTATGCAATTGTATATTTACTTTTACTTTTGTAGATTTTTCTCTCATGAGTATAACCTCAAGTGTATATGTTCACACGTACATATGCATGTCATCATATCGAAAAAAGTTGGTATTTTTCTCTCTGTGCTGTTCTCATGCTTGCTTAGCCTAATAAAACAGGCCACAGGTAGATATTTGTCAATCACTAGTCAACTCTGAAAAATAAGCTGCAAAGATTCTCTACAGATGACAGCAATGATGGGACAGATATGGCAGTCTGTTTATTTTTGTTGTGTTTTCTGGTTTTGTTTGTTTATTTCTTTTCATAGCAGTGTGATACTTCCTTCTGAAATCTGCAATATTTAAGCTGAAAATGCAAGTTTGTGATCCAAATAACATAGACCCTAGGAGAAGTAAGCACATACTGGAGGGCATTGATTGACCTTTCTAGTTAGTATCTTTCTTTATTCATATGTTCTGTGAAAAAAATAACAGCCCATGACGATTGAAGAGGTCATCAAAACAAGTTTGGATCTTGCTGAAACTCCCAATCTCTATAGCAAGACCAGAACAGTGGGAAGACCAAGGATGATCTCTAAGTCACTTTTAGACCACTGGATGTGGACTGCATTTCGTGATGCACTGTGAGACTCCTGGGGACTACAACTCCACTGTCAGGGAAACACATGTTTCCAGTTTTATGCAATGTTCTTGCCAAACTAAATAAGCAAAATATGGAATTCAAATCAAATCTATTAATAGCAAGTCGTGTATTACTAGCTTGACTGAAATGTGTAAGTCAGTCCTTAAAAGCTTTGTCACCTAATGGCTTCAAAAGCAAATATGCTGTTAGCTTTGTGGTCTCAAAGTAATAGAATAGCATTAATCTCTAAACAAACTGCTACACAGAAATTCCAGTTGAATGGTTAATACAAGATTATAAAATCATTCCCAGTCTGTAGTTAATGTTGAGACTACATCTGCAATGCTAATGAAGGCTGTCTTTCTAAGTGATTGGTGCTGAGGGTAGACAACATTTTTTCCCTCTGCAGAATTTTGTAGGAAACATTCCAACATGATTCATGCCAGTGACTTCAAGATAATAAACCTGATAATTGTGACCAGAAGCCAGCTTGATTCACACAGCTGCCTAAATATGAACTAATTAACACACAATGCAAATCCTGGGACTTAGGCGGCTTCAAACTGTCTGTTCCCTTGAGTGATAATAAGCTGTGCATTGACTGCACGCTCTGGGACAGAGGTCGAAGAGTATTGGAAGTCTGGAAGCAAAACATTTCTCCTGAAAATGGAAGGGAGTTTTTATCCTGGATCAGATTAGTGGCCTGTCAAGGTCAGTAATCTCTGTAAGAGGCTATGTAATTCTACAAGAGGTAAGTATCCACTCTGAGAAAAAATCATTAGTAAGTGATTGTAAAAGTATTGACTCCATAGGAAAATATTTCCACTTCTTAGAGAATACCTTATGCCTGCATATTGTATATTCTTATTTGTTAAGGTTTTGTCTCCCAGTTCCAGTTTATTTTTAATTTTTGGTGTTCTAATTCAGGATATCAATGCCCTAGATCTGGATCTAGGATAAGGATAGTCATAAATCCATAGCTTCACCAGTGCTCATGACTTGCTTCACAAATAAGTAGATGTTTTACAACAAAATGGATTAACATATTTTAAAAAGTTTTAAACTGGAAAAGACGTCAGTGAGTTCGGTAGGCATTTGTTGCGATGGATTGTTTTAAATGATGTAAATTAATCTAGATTTAACCAAAAGTAAAGTGCTATTCCAACTAAAAAAAAAAAAAATGAAGTTAGGTAGAAATCAGTCTGCAGTAGGATAGGTAAAATATTTTTTTACATGAAACATTCTGTTTTTCTATTTTTATTAGAAAATTTTGTTTTCCTTTACTTAGATTAAGTTAATATTGACTGAGTGTGCATGTGTGTACAGGGATCTTTCTGTGTGCAAATATATGGGTAACAAATGCTGTACTAATATACATTCCTCCAGACTTTGTCTTCTCAGTGTTCTTCCTGTTTTGGTTGAGAATCTATTTCTATCAGCTACCAGATGGAACCCTTCTGTTGTTCAGAAAGTTCCAAATTCTTGCTCATACTCACTCAAAACAGCTTGCAAGTGTAAGAAAAGAACACTTCCTGGGTTGTCAGAAGTTAGTTTCCCATTCGAATAATGAGAACATTGCAAAATTTGAGAAAAAGGATTAAAGTTGTTCGTCATACCTTCTGATATGACAGCATTATTCTAAAAAGTCTAAAGTTTTCTATGCTGAAAAATAAATGTGCTCCAGATCATTAGACAGAACTTATGAATTGTATTTTATGAACGGAAACGAAAAACTTGCCATAATAATAAGCTCAGGTATCTTAATAATCTCACTTCTATGCTTTTCTTGGTCAGCTTCAATGTTGCTTGCTGGGATGCTTTGCTCTGTTGCGAGAGTCAGCAAGAGTCCCACTTTTGGAAGTCTTTTGATAATTCCTCACTCTTTCTCATGCTGAAGTTTTCCACCAAGTGATCGTACTACTCTGTCTCTCTCATGCATTTTCACATGTAAATATTCCTCACCCTTCTTATCACCATGACTCCATCAAACTCTTGCTCTCTATTCGTCAGACTCTTGCAAGTCTTGCTAGCCTGACAGTGTTTTATAGATTACTTTGCATTCTCCAGCAATATTGTCATGTCCTATTTCTTTAATTTATTGCATGTTGGGTGTTGGGTTTCTAAGAGAAGGAGCTGTGACTAGTTTATTTACGACATGTCCTTTTACACTCATATACAACATGGTTCCATAAGAAGTTTCAAATTAATTACTGTAATGCATGTATGTTAAATTCCATGATCTAATACTTCCGTGTCTTCAGACAATATGAATAGATCTCATCCTATACACAACAGACATTATTTGGCATGTCACATTTACTACAGTGAAATGCAAGTACGTCAGTAATATTGTCTGATGTTATAAATATTTATCTTGAATGTGAAATTGCTGATCTCCACAAAAATAACCAGGTAGCACATTTTTTGTCTAAACCAAGAAGAGTGTATGCCTTCTATTATCATTATTTGTACTTATATTTATATATTTATATTTATGTATTATTTATGTCTTTCTCAGAAGACTCTTTCAGAAGTAATGTCATGCAAAGTAATAGTTCTGTTATCAGAAATGTTCGGTAGTGCAGAGTAGAAGCAGAAATTACTGACACTCAAGATACACTTACAGCCCTTACTTCCTAAACCTTCAGCTTATGAATTAATATTATGAAAACTACTACTAAACCAATGTAAAGTTTTCTTTCCACATTTTATTTTAGCAATGCTCAGAAAGTAAAAAAATGTTTGTAAAGATGAATATGGAAATTTTAATTAACATGTAGTGATGTAATGGCTGACAGCCATAGTTCTACAGAATTGAGAGTAAAAGATTCTGTGTCAGAAAACAAGAAAGCATAAGCCATGGACACTTTAGCAAATGACAACACTATTGTTATTTTTAAGAAACAAAAGTGAGCTTTAATGGGTCAGAAAACTTCATATTCTCTGAGCCTAGAAACTCGAATATAGGTATTAATTAAATCTGCAGGGTTTTTTTTTTTCTGATAGCAAAATGTTGCTTTATTATTTTAATGCCAAGGTCTACTGCAAAGGAAACTTGTACAAGGGCAATATGAGATGTAGGAGCAAATTAATGCAATCCTTAATGTGAAAAAGCTGTGGTGAATTTTCTCGGTATACCTCAGTAATGATGGTGCCATGAATTTGTACGCAGGTCAATGATATAAACCCTATAAAGAAACTAATCAAGATAAGGACATTCATGCAACAATTTACTTCTTGAACTTCAAAATTCTATTTCTACTTCCAATAGAAAGGAAGATGCAGAAGAAAGATATTTTATCAAACAGAAGGTAGTAAACGAATAACATAGTTCTCTTCTGAGTTTGTGAGATAAGTTGCTCAACAACAAAATATAATTTGATCTGTTTGTGAGTTCTTTTTAAATGTCTACAAGTATTATATATTATTTCTTACAGTTTTTGTAAAAACAGGTAATAAACCCTGCCGTAAGTGCGTAGTGAAGACAGAACTTGGAAAGAAAAGAAGAGAGCATGGCAATAGATATATCAGCCCACAGAAAAATGTATAGGAATAGATCCAGGTATAGACAGAACGGACCATTTTTTTTTGTATCAGCTGAAGCACTTTTCAAACATGGCATTTTCAGGGACAAATAAAGTCATTAGTCCTTTCTCATTGTCAATATCTGCTGGTCATAGCATATAAACGTACTGATAATGCCAGAGAGTTCCTGCATAATTTGTCTGATTTTAGAGTGGCTCCTTCAAGCTGAGTCATGTCTCGAGTCTTTCTGACTTTGCCTATGGATCTGAATATTTCCTTTTGCCCAAGTTTGAGAGTAGGATATACCATGTATGTAAGAGATCTGCTATTTCAAAAATGACAACACATATATACTTTCTGGAACAAGTAGCTTGCCACTAGTTGCCAAAAAAACCCAACAACAACAACAAAAAAACACCAAACAAAAAAACAAACAAAAACCCCACACCCACATATTGGTTTGTATTGATAAAATATATCATAACCATTCAAGAAAAGGTAAAATAATGCATTCTGGTTTAGTGTTACAGGATCTTCCCTCCAGCACATACATGTCTTTTTTTTTGGGAGGTGGATTTCTAACCAATTTACCCTAGCAGATGTTCAGCAGATACCAAACTTTGCAGAAAATCTGTATCTTTCTGGACACCAAAGGGGTGAACAACATGCTCTTTCAAGTTCCAGTTCTGGAGGGGAAAAAAAAAAAAAAAAAAAAGGCAAANAAAAAAAAGAGGCCAAAAAAAAAAGAGCGATGTTTGAAAGAAAAATCCAGGTAAAATGTAGAATTATAAGTGTATTTTTTATATTTAATATAGCTTCCACTGTCTACTGCAGTTTTAGACATGTATGATGGGTTTGTAATTTATGCGATAACCCCTGGCGTATATTTCTTTCACGTTAGAACATTCAACTTTATTATATAAATCAATACTTCAGGATATCAATGAAAAGATGTTTACAAGAAATGTGGTACTTGAATGCCACTGACATGTCTACAGTCTGTGTTGACTGTGTGTAAGCTAGGACTACAAAGCTCCTACAAATCATGCTTATAGACTGCGCAAGTAAAACTGTCATGTGAACTCCTGTTATGATTGAAAGGCATGAAGAACATCATTATCAAATTGCTCAAACAACTGGGGAATCTTTATCCACCTTCTGTTGCCTTCATAAACCTAAAATAGAAACAGTGACTAAGAGTAGTAGGCACTGTTACTTTAAAATCATAATTTATGCTGTAATTCTTTGTTCCCGGTAAGATGCAATTTGCCATTTAATTTAGGAAGAGTGATAGGTATCATTGTATTACTAACCTCTCAACCCTCTATCCTTCAAGTTGTTTTGAACATCAGGAGTTTAGACCTATACTGTATACAACCATTTAAATAAAGGCACATGTCCTGCTTTCCTATTGAGTTTGACTGCTTCTGCATTAGCCTCTGTCGTTTTCTCTACTAATTTTGCCCCACCAGGTCTTCTGATGAGGAAAGTGCTACATTAATGGATTTAGGATTTTCTCAAATGGTCTTAAACTTTGCACACGGTAGCTAATCTGACAGGCATTATGATGTTTCTGGGTAACTGAATAATTTTTAAAAGTCATGGATAATTTCCAATCTCATTTTGAGATTCCAATTGTAGACCGAAATATATATATCTAGTTGGCTTTCAGAGAAGGGCAGGGATGGGGCAGTTGAAAAGTGTCCAGCAGACTCTTGTTACTGCACTAACTGTAGTTTCTCAGGCAACCTGACACAGACTACCTGATACAATATTCAGTAACCTGAAGTTGATACAAAGTTGTAGCTAATACCAATGTCTGTAATCTGTCATTATGATGGCCATACATGAGGTTCAGGCATGACTAAATAGGACCTTGTTATTTTCTGGCCACATAACCATTGTCTTCAGGTAAACCTGCTGATTCAGTTATGCAGATTAGCTAGTACACAAAAATAATTTTCTTTGTCTTGTGTCTGTCAGGGTACAATCTTCCCTTATGTAATTAACATCTTAAAACAATGTGCTGTTTACGTCAGTTAGCATGGCATGAAGTAGCAATAGCTGTTTCTGTGTTTCAAACTACCATCTGGCCTTCTTTAAAATAATATGATACATTAGGTGTTTATTACAGAAGTTATAAGTGTCTATAATAATTAACACTAATGAATAATTTTTATTAATAAATTTTTAGGGTTAGGTGTTCGCATTAATAGGAGACTCATTTTAGGAAAAAAATTATAGGAGATAGAAAATACAAGGATTTGTGACTAAGGTAAGATGCAACTTGTTTGAGAATCTGATCCATAAACAACACCATAGACTAAATGATTCCTGACAAGTGCCACAGCACTCTCCTTAAGCAAACATTGTTAGATTCTAATTAATATAACTTCATTTTGCTAAAACGTGAATTGTTTTGTGAGAAAAAAGAATAAACATATATTTCCAGACTCTAATACTACATGTCCTTCTCATGGCAGCTAAACATAAAATGGTTTCTTCCAGTAGTATATTACCCATATATAGAAGAGTACTCATCAAAAGGGTAAATTCACAATACAAAAGGGAGAAAATGACCATTCTCAGAACTAAATTAAACAAGAATTAAACAGGAAAAGTACATCAGTGTAGTAAGCATAGAATGTCTGAATATATACAGGGAGCTAAGTTGCACATTGAATCAGAAAGTGAAATTTTCATGGGCCATGTTCATGGCACAAGTGTGTATTGTTTTCATAAAACAGTTGCAATTTAATAACGTAAAGTTAATATGACACTTAGAGGCAAACTTCATTACTAAGTTATTATTAAGTTATTATTGTTATTTTATTAATAAAAATTATCCTGTTTGTGGGAACTGTTGTTTTTCAAGAGAGCTGAAGATGAGCTTTTAGTTTGTCATCTTGATTTTCCTAAAGAAGTTAAAGAATTCAGCCATCCTGTTAAGCTTAAATACTTTTTTTCAGGATAAATACCAGAAAAAGAGGATTTTGTTCAGAATGGATGCCCACTAACTACTGTCTGAAAACAGCAAAGAGAAAGTAGAAGATAGTTTATTTAGATCGTATTATATTTAAGCAATCTGATTTCATGACACTAATGTATGGCCCACCCAAGGTTCAGTAGTCTTCACCCAGCATGCTCTCAGTGACAAATAGTTCAGCCAGGAAGTCAATTTTAATTGGATTTTTATTTTCATTTATGCAAAACCAGTTAAATCACCTTGCTGCCAAATCAATAACTGTTAATTGTTGATGCCACTTTCATTGAAAAACTCTCAAACTAAAATTCCATGTGTAACAGAAATGTTAAGTAAACACTGTTAACCACTTCACAGATCCATTATTTTAATATATTGCTCTTTCTCCCTTATCAGACAGAATGAGGAGAACTGAGAATTTTTTCATATATTAACTGTAAACTACACTTAGCTCAACTAATAAAATTTTATTGTCATAGAACTGTTTTCCACTTCAAATACATTTAGGAGATTGAAATGTAAATTATTGTAAGCTACCTCTGTCTCGTTATAGATGTCTGAGCAAATGACAATTTACATGATTGAAAGAAATGGAAGTATTCTCTGGGGATACCAAGAGCTATCACTTTTCCCACCATAATAATGAAATTTCAGAAGTAGAAAAAGACAGAGAAAAGCATCCCGTAATCTTCTTTGTGGGCTGTGCAATTGCACTTCTGTTTATGAAATTTTATCAGAAATTAGTATTCCTCTGATTAGTTTCCCTGTTGGGTGGGGAAACTAACCAATAAGCTGCACTTTTAAAAAGTCATAATAACAATGTTGAAAAGTTAGTTAAAAATAAGGTGACACTGTTGCTCTGTATAACAGTTAATGGGTTAAAATAAGTTTACATCTGTTCTTCCCCCATTTCAGTCTAGGCATGGTGCACCTGAAGTCAGTATAAGAGTGTACCAGTGTGAGTCTTTGAAAAGGAGTGGAGACTGTTTTGTAGAATACACTTTAGAAATAGTGACAAACACATTAGAATATGTGCAGTAACTGTAGTAAATACAACAGTGAACTTAATTAAGGTGTCTTGTCAAATGGAAGTCTTTGAGGCTATCACAAAGAATGGAGAATCTATTTTGCAAACAATAAAGAAATACCACCATATAATAAAGGCAAATACAAAGATCTTATGCTCTTAATACATGCAAGCTGTTAATATCTTGCTCCTGTCTCTGCTGACACTGTTTCTTCATGCCATGTATTCCCTACTGCTGTTTTCAAACACAAAATGATAGGTGAAGTTTTTCCAGGGATACAGCTGTAATGACGATACTGCACAACGTTAGTTATTTCTTACTTGTAAACTAGGTGGTTTTTCTAATAATGCGAACATTCAGACAATTGGCAACAATTCCTGTAAACTTCCTTTTACATAAAGCAAAATACCTAGGGTCTGCAACTCTTGTGTGTCACACCTTCTATTAGTTAGGCTCTGAGACCTCAGGATATAGTCCCAAACCCTGGGAGAGGCACACAGGCTATTCAGAAAACTTGAACAATGGGGAAGCTTTGAGTAACACCAAGAACAAACAATTCACTGAATAGAGACTTATCAGAAACTAACTTGTTAGTTTCTGATGAGCTAGCTAGCTAGCTAGAGTAAACCAAAGAGGAAATGCTGAGGATGGAAGAGTGCCTTAAATAGTTTTCTAATGAAGGCTAGAACCCATCTGTAAAATGCTGCCATGTTTTCTTTCACAAATAGATAGGAAATTACATCTTTTAAAATAAAGCAGATGGCATGCAGACACTTTAAGGCAAGTGTTTGAACTTTGTATTTGTTGCCTAATTATATTCAGCATCTGACATTCTTACTTTGTCCTGTTTGGCTGAATGAGCTAGCAGCTATTTTATCCACTCAGAGTGAATAAAAAATTGAAAAATGTTGTATTTCCAATGAAATCTAAAAGTGAAATTTCACTTCCTGATAATATTCATAAATAAATGTCTTCTATGAATGTATAGCTTAGTCACCTTTAAGTATATTAAAGAGGAGTAAGTACCTGAATGTAGAATGTACATTCTGCAGTGTAGAACGTACAGTACCTCCAGGGCTGAATGTTGACTAGACTGTATA
This sequence comes from Pampusana beccarii, assembly GCA_013399365.1. Classification (NCBI taxonomy): domain Eukaryota; kingdom Metazoa; phylum Chordata; class Aves; order Columbiformes; family Columbidae; genus Pampusana; species Pampusana beccarii. The sequence goes on along the minus strand of VWYH01004020.1, from coordinate 20,239 downwards.
GCAAACACACCTTAGAAACATACTAAACCAAACTGATTTAGGAGTAAACTGTTCAGATCATTAATTAATAATCTGCTGAATATATAATTTTTTGAAGTAAATTTCATCACATACTGAAATTTGATCATGGTCTTCCAGTTTTCATCGCAGTCCTATGACTTTTCCAGTACATTGAGGGTTGTTTCATGAGTCCCCCAAACTTCATCTTTCAATATGTCTACAGTGATATATGAAAATCTGATTTATCTGCATGCTCTGTGACAGAAGAAAAATAGAAACAACCCACTACCTGCTTGTTTGTTTGTTTTAGCAGATATCTTACTTATACATATATTGTGACTGCCTGAATCCTGTCAAAGGTACTTTGACAAGTTAAGGATTGCATCACTGGCATAATAGAAGACATGTGATTATCCTGAAAGTTAAATTTTGTCCCGGATAAGAATCACATCTTAAAATACCATTAGCTACTAGCAGAGACTTCTTGTCTTAGAGAATCATTGGTAATATTTCTTGCACTGAAGAAGTAAGGGTAAAACACAGTATTGAATCTGGTGCTCATGCACCTGGCTTCACATTCAGATGTAATTTACGGGTTCATACCAAGAACCTAACTGAATTGATTTTATGCTTTAATACTTGGTCCCATCTTCAAAATCCACATGTTCCTTTTCTTTCTTTGCATCCTGTCTTGAGCTAGGTTTCTTGACAAAGAAAGTACTGCTATGACGTGTACCACGTATTTTTAACTCACATTGTGAAATCTACCTCCCCGGATCAGCTAATTTTTATTTAAGTTATGCTTTAGGACTAAACACAAAGTTTGTTTTTTATGAATAGAGCAGTAGGATGTTTAATATGTGGGAAAATACATGTCTATCTTTTAAAAATAACACAACAATAAGAATTTTATTAAGGGAAGTTCCAACACTTATTTTGTCTTAAGCAGCATTAATGTGAAAAGTGACCAAATACTTTCTAAAAGCTAATATAATTTTCAGAAAAAGCTTTTGCATGTGTAGTTATTAGAGTTTATAAAAAATATTATATGCTCTTTAAAATGCAAAAAATATTAAATCAAATATATAGAAATATTTAACAAAATGTAAGTTTTTGGATGTCTAGAATGCTATATTTATCATAAAATAAACTTAGAGTATCCTTCTTTGACTCAGGTGCTACATGAACATCGATTAATTGTAAGCACAGTAACTCCATACATAAAATTGTGTATCACGGCAGTGCTCGGCAGATCCCTGAAAGTTACAGTACAGATTATATAATTTTACTAACTCTTTATGGCAAAATTCATTTGAGACTTTAAAAAGTGTTTTTACTCTTTCCTCTCTCCCTTCTTTTTTCTTTTCTCCAGTTTAGCATGAGATCATGCCCTGCACTGTATTACTTCACCCTCTAAAATCTGCCCAAATTCACTTTACAGTGTTGGAAAAATTCACGAACAGTCAAAATTCAAAACTATCTCTACTAAGAATTGTATTTAGATCCTAGAACAGTTGAAAATAGATGTTATCATAACTGCCTTTGTTCAGCTTCTGTTGGTCTTTCTTTGAAATAAGTTGTGATTTTGCCTCGACACCCGTTTAAAATTACTTTGTCTCACCAGATTCATATTGACAGCGTTCGGAACAAGACAATGTTTATCCCTTTAGAGACATTTGAGGATCCTTTCTGACCATGATGAAATATGTACAAAGGACCTATCTTTACATGATTATTATAGGCACTGGGATTTGTGTTAAAAATTAATAGCTGATAAATGCTGAAAGCAAGTAAAGATCACTTACATTGCTTAATATCTTCATATCAAGCTGCTGGAAAGGACAGTATTTCGCAGAGAAGTATGGAAAACACAGGCATCATGCCCATACTCCACCTTTATCTTTCCACTAGCAGAACATGTAGTTGTGCTTTTTTTGAAATGAGGGAACTAGAGAAGTATAAATAAATGTCTTTTGCTTTTGCTGTGAGGAACAACACACGAGTCCAAGCCTGTAGCAGATTTTATGGTATCACTACACAGAAATAAAAAGAGGTTTTACTTACGTAATGCTTCCTTCACACACCTTTACTTGAACGCTTTTGCAAAAATTAACATAATACAAGAGGCGGGGGGAGGGGGGAAGGAAAGAACATCTACTGCCTTGTTGTCATCAGATTGTTGTTAGTAGACTGGAAAAATAGTTTGAGAACATAATCTAAAGTTTAAGGGTCCTTTAAAAGTAGGTAAGTGAGATTATCACATATTGGCATCACACAGAACCCAGTCCCAGACCTGCACCTTTCTGGGGCAAGTCACTAACAGCGTAAAAAGATGTTATTCAATGGGAAGAGCTTGAAATCTTCGAGTGGTCAGTAGTCATGGTTTGACATGGAGAATGTAGGAGACACCCTAAATACCCTCTATGCAATTATCTAACCATTTATGCTTCTCAATATTCTAATTGAATTAGGTTCTTTGCGTACATATTAAATGTAATTTATTAGCGTTATTATCATTCCCTCATTATTGTTACTGAGATTTTGGTGTTTTGAAAACATTTATTCTATTTGATTTTCACTAAGTCCTCTTCAAAACAGGTTCTGTACAGTTCGTTTAGCAAAGTCTTGTGGGCAATGTATCCGGTATTGCAAACCTTCCTGAAGAAATGATGCTGGTGGTTACTGCAACTTTACAGAAACCTCAGGATCATGCCCATGTAACAAAATAGATGTCATATTTCCAATAGTGTTTTCTTTCTCGTCCTTAAAATGGGAGAAAAGGTTGCTCAGAACCAAAATCATACATGAGCAGGACAATTTCTTCCCTTGCTTCTTCTTCATCTGGTCTAAGGTAGTGTTTTCTTGTTTTCCTTCAATAATGATTAAGTATAAGATGTCTATTCACGTATCTAGAAAGTCGTTATTGCTTTATAATAAAATATTTGTCTTTTTTAAGATTTTAACCATCTGTCCATGAAACCCAGCTTTCTTAAAAGGTGTTTTTTATGAAAAGAATTCATTAAAAATTCTGTGCATACAATCATAGAATCATTTTGGTTGGAAAAGACCTTTAAGACCACTGAGAACAACCATTAAACTAGAACTGTCATGTGTAATTGGACTGGCTTTGTGGCTGACCTGTTAGCTACCTATTGATGTCTTCGTGTAGTTTCACATTGAAACTCATACAGCTATGGGAAACAAGTGTTGTAGCACACAACTTAGGACTTGATGCAGAGTTAGCTGTATGCTTTTTGACTTCTAATAATCAAGTAACAACACCAGTGCAATACTTTTGCAACACATAGTATTTTTTTGCAAAAACTTATTGCTAAGTAATTTATCTGTGTTTTACAAGATACACTATGTAGTTCCTAAGAGGATAATACAGGGACAATTTTATAAATTATTTTCATCCACTTTAGACCTATTGTGTATACCTTCTTTGCTTCAGGATTTCTCATTTTAATGTTCAGTGTCATGAGAGAGATGTTAATAATGTTAGCAGACCTCAGCTACTAATTTCTTCAGTGTTTAACAGCTGTTGCAGAATTAGCAGTACATAGTATTTGACTACTGAAGAAAAATATCCCTTTGGTCTTCTCTTCTGCAGGCAAGCATCATTACCCAGATAAGTGAATAAAGTATCTGTGTAATCTGAGAGCTCTGCAATCACGTGCAGTGCAACGTGTCACCTAGGACATGAACACAGGGCAAAAGTTATAGATGGGGATGGGCAAGACATCTGGAGGTTTTTTATAACTTCATTAGAAAAGTCCCAAGAAGAAGACAATCTCTCTCTCCTCTCTTCTTCCCAACCCTTTAGACTTTCCTCTGGAGTTACTACTTCGTGTGAGCCCCTTGGGAAGTTTCCTTTGCAGTCACATTAAAAATAAACAAAACACCTTGTCACTCTCAACTCTAAGTTATCTACCAATTTATCTAGTGTCATTCTTTCTTACAGAGGACTATGTCACTGTGAGATAATCTGTTTCAGGGGAAGTGCAAAAGAGGGCCTTGCTGCTATATTTGCCAGCAGAATATCAAGTCATTAGTCGAGATGAAGCATTTGGCTATGCACAAGAAACAACTCCACAAGTCCTCCCTACCTTTTCTTATTCTGAAGTGTCCTACTGCTGCTGTGAGACAGACTCATTTGAGTAGGCAGTACAACTGATGCAGGATATGTTTTTTCCTACCTGCATTAGCTCTCTGGTATATCAGGCTTACTAATGCATGTGTAGTGTCTACACGACAGAAGATCCAGTCTTACATAGGATGTGATTGAGCTTGCTCCTTGGTCCTTGCCTCATTCATGAACTGTACATAAACCAGCAATTGCTATGTGAGATGTTTCAAAGAAAAACGTATACTTTCTAGGAAACACTTCACAATTCCTGGCAGTATTTCATACAGCTGTGATATATATAGCTACATGAGATAAAAACTCAGGTGTATGAAAATTATAACAGCTATGGAAAGAGACTTAAAGTGTTGGGGGTTTTTTTGTTTGTTTGTTTTGTTTGTTTGTTGTGTTTTGGGGGTTTTGTTTTTGTTTTTGTTTTTGTTTTTTGTGGTTAGGGGTGACAAAATAATAAACTGAAAGAAATATTTTGCTTTTTGTTTTCCAGAGTTGTAAGGTCCCTCTGAGTGTACTTTTTTGAAATCCTACCAGAAAACAAGGCCTAAAAAAAGCTTTTATTTAGTTTTACAGGTTCATTATTTTCTCAGGGCTTAGACAACCACCAATGTATGTGGAAGTTCACACAGCCTAAAGCAAAAGACTGGGTTACTACTTTTGCATTAATGGTTCATTAAAGCTGTGTTCAGAAAGTGTGACCTGCTTCCTGGCTCCCATGAATAAACTGATGGTTTAGACACACGGGGACACCTTATGCCAAGAGCACATCTGACAGCAGGTAGCACCAGTGCAGGCAGACGGTGCAAATAACCTGCAGTACCAGGCAAGGCTGTTATGCTGCGTAGCAAGGTTAATAACCCACAGTCCTCAGAGTGAGGTCCTGCCCTCACATATTGACTAGCTGAACTATACTGGGGGACAGCAACTAAATAAATTAAATTCTTTTATCTGTAGCTCTATCCTGTACATAGCAGAGGAAGGGTTACCACAAAACGAATATTCCTGCTTAACAAAATAAATCTGGTCATTTTAATGAACTTTCTACAGAGACAAGCTAAGATATGGCTCCTGTTTGTTCATTATACTAATTAAAAAAAAAGAGCACTTCTGGCCTTGTGAAAACAAACCTGATTAAAGCAAATGCAGTAAGCTAACTTGGAGTTGTGAAGTACAAATCATACAGAGCAAACAATGCATGTTAAGTCAAAACAGAATGGTCTTTCTATAGAAAACTGAATTTAGCTTTTTATTTGCCTGGTACTTTTCCTGACTTTTATATATTAAATACATATGCCAAATGGAAATCCAAGAAGTGGGAATTTACTGAACAAGCACCAAAAAATCTCTGTTTAATTAAAGTAAGCGGAGTAGAAAACTTGATCCACAACAAAAAGTATTTTAACTGGTTTATTCACATTGCAGGTATTTGTTCCTGTTAAAGTGTTATCAACATTATTCCACTTTGCATGGGAGTGGACAAAACATTAAGTTTTAGTCAAATCATCTGAGTATGACAAGCTTTTAGGAAATCAATGTGTTTTTTGTTTGTTTGTGGGTTTTTTTGTTTGTTTTGTTTTGTTTTGGGGGGTTGTTTCGTTGTTTGTTTTCTCAGAGTTTTGTCCATTCCATGACATTATTGGGAATTTATGGGAAATTATTTTTCTTTTATTCAACTTGTACATTCCTTCTGAAGATGCAGGTTTATTTTAGAAAGAAAATTAAAGATTATATAAATGGGTTTCTGATTAGAAATTTCAAATATGCTAAAGAGCTAAGGAGTGCATACTGAATGTCTTTTGGTTTTGAAGGTTAATAGAACTAGATGTGTACAATTGGAATAGCTTCACAACACTTGTGATTTTTACATTTTACAATTATACATACTTCTGAAATATTGGATTTTTATTAGATGAACTGTAGTGTATCTGCGCTGACATATACACATGCGTGTGTGTACCAGTATTGTTAGGACAAATTAAAGAACACTTTTGTCATTTTATAACCTAAAATAATTAAAAAAACCCCAAACAGACAGACATGATGCACCATAAAGTGTCTTACTCAAGCTGGGAATACAGACCTGTGCACTGAAAAACAAAATTGTAGCTATATCAATATTAGCTGTTTGATAGTGACTTCGGTCACGATCAGGCAGCGTTGGAATAAATATTTTTTATCTTGATTCAGTCTTACAACAGAGCTTAGCATAAGAAAATAGCATTACTGTTTATATCCCCACCTGTTTATAGACCTGAGTAAAGGAATCATACTGATTTTGTCAGTTTTGCCAGCAGTATTTGATTCTGATGGCTATACAGTTTTGTAGATCTTCCTGTAGTGCGTCGCAGGGAAAGAGTAACTTATCTTCTTCCTTTCTGAAATGCTTAAGACGACCAATTACTTTCCCAGAGCTCTTCTGTGCAACAATTTGCAGAGTACATCATTTCAGTTTGTCATCTAGTCTATTCAGGACTCCCAGAATATATGGATATCTAAAAAAATTACAAAAATATCATACCCTCTTTCATCTTTAACTCAGCTTGGTGTCATCTGCGAATATGCTGAGGGTGCTCTCGATCCCCCTGTCTATGTCATTGATAAAGATATGAAACAGTACTTTTCCCAGTACGGAACCCTGAAGGAAACCACTTGTCACGAGTATCCATCCAGACATTGTGCCATTGACCACTACTCTCTGGGTACGACCATCCAGCCAATTCCTCATTCACCAAACAGTCCACCCATCAAATCCATACCTCTCCAATTTAGAGAGAAGGATGTTGTGGGGGACTATGTAAAAAGCTTTACATAAATCCAGACAGATAACACCCATAGCCATTCTTTTGTCCACTGATGTAGTTACTCCATTGCAGAATGCTGCTTGGTTGACAAGGCAGACCTTCCCTTGGTGAAGCCATGCTGGCTGTCTCGCATCACCTCCCTGGCCTCCATGTGCCTCAGCATAGCATCTAGGAGGATCTGTTCCATGATCTTCCTAGGCACAGATGTGAAGCTGACAGGTTCCTGGAGTCCTCCTTTCTACCCTTTCCAAAAATGAATGTCATGTTTCCCTTTTTCCAGTCACTAGGGACTTCATCTGTCTGACATGACTTCTCAAGTATCAGGGATAGTGGTTTGACAATTACATCAGCCAGTTCCCTCAGGACTCTGGTATGCACCTCATCAGGTCCCATAGATTTATGTATGTTCAAGTTCCTCAAGTGGTTACGAACCTGCTCTTCACTTACAGTGGGAGGAACTTCGCTCCCTCAGTCCCCATCTTGCAGTTCATCCCTTTGAGAGGTGTAGGAAGAGAACTTGCCCATGGAGACTGAGGCAAAGATGTTGCTGAGTACCTCAGCTTTCTCCTTGTCTGTTGTTACCAGTTTACCAGTCTTGTTCATCAGACAGGTATGCTTTCTTTGATGTTCTTTTTCTGGTTGACATACCTGTAGAAGCCCTTCTTGTTATTCTTTGCATCCCTTTCAAGTTCAGCTCCAGCTGCACTTTGGCCCTTCTGACCCATCTCTGCACAACCAGACAGTGCCCCTATACTCTTCCCAGGGTACCTGTCCCTGCCTGTACATTTCCTTCTTACACTTTAGTTTGACCAGCAGGTCTCAACGCAGCCATGCTATCTTCTTGCCCTCACTAGCACCAGAGTCCTCTGTCCGTGGTGTGTCCTGCCATGGCTTGTCATGGGTGAGCCTGACATCATCCACCTTGCCCATCATGACTAGTTTAAAGCTCTGTCGATGAGTCCTGCTAGCTCATGTGCGAAGACCCTCTTCTTTCTTTGAGAAAGTTGAATCCCTTCTGACACCAGCAAACTCAGTGCCATGTAGGCCATCCCATTATCAAAAAACCCAAAACTGTGGTGGTGACACCAGCCATGGAGCCATGTATTAATAGATTGCATCTGTCTGTTTCTTCTAATGTCACTGCCCACAACTGGAAGGAGAGGAGAAAATAACCTGTACTCCCAATTCTCTTATGAACTGTCCCAAGGCCCTGAAGTTTCTTTTAATCACCCTTGGACTGCAGATCTCAACTTCATCACCGCCCACATTTAAGACCAGTAATGGGTAGTGGTCCGAGGGCTGCATCAGGTTAGGAAGATTCCTAGTGATGTCCTCAACTTGGGCCCCAGGAAGACAGCAGAATTCACTAAGTGGAGGGTCTGTCCAGCATATTGGACCCTCTGTACCCCTCAGAAGGGAGTCACCTACAACTATAACCCTTATTTTCTTTCTCATGGATGTGGTCGTAATACAGCGGGTAGGCCTTTCTGATCCTGTATTGTAGACGGGCCTTCATGTTCCTCATCCATTGTCTGCCCTTCCACATCCAGACCTTCATACCTGTTGTACAGAGGCACCTTGGAGTGGGGGTGGGCAAGAGGAGGATTCACCTTTTACCCCTCGTGTGAATTTGCCTCTATTTACTCCTTTCTCTTGACCTACTGTCTTCAGTCTGGTGGGGGAAAAATACAAGACTCTCTTGATCTTGGTTTTTTACTAGTGGCCTTTCCTGTCTCAGGGAGGCTAGAGCTTGATCCCGCCCATCTGTCTCCCTCTCTGACTTCCTGATGCTGCTTAACATTTCTACCTGCTCTCTCAGCTCCACCACCAGGCTAAGCAAATCATGCACCTGGTCACACCTCATGCAACTGTTAACTTTATTGCCATTCCAGACCAGTGAAAGGTTCTGGCACTCTCTGCAGCCTGAGGTCTGGATGGTTGTCTGTTTCCACAACATCTCTGTCTGGGTTGCTGCATCCTTCCTGGTGAGTTCAGAGGACGTACCTTTGCATCGGGTAGATACCAGAGTAAGGCTCCTTCTGTGAGGGTGATAACCACCATTGACCTGATCTCTTGAGCTGGCAGAGCTTCTTTGCCCTTGTTGCATACCCTGCCTGTGCGAACTGCTGTGCAAACCGCCACAGCCCTGTTTGCTTGCCCTGTTCACTGCATTCCTGGTCACCTGCGCTCCCTGGAACTGCATTTAAATCTCCTGCGGTAGACACCTCGTCCTGCAATGAGACCATAATTCTTAGTACTAAGCTATATTTAAGCTGAAAACAAAGCTACTAACATTAATGGCACTAGTCATCTATGCCCACTTGTGATAACCTTGAAGCGCTTCCCCCTCATCATTAGCAGAACAAAGGACCTTGTTATGCCTTAAACGACTGTTTTTTGTTGCTTTGGAAGGACAAGGCAGGTGGTTGTGCAGACAGCCATCTCCCTTATCTTTACCAAGGTATTGTGTTTGGCAGCAGAAGAGATAGATGGTTATGGTGTCAAGCACCCTGTTAATCGCTGTGGAGGCCTCATNAAGACAACTCACTTCTGGTCAGCACTGTGAACTTTCCTCTAGTTTACAGACCCCAGACCCGTTTCCAGAAGAGTCTCCCTAATTAGCATGAAGAACAAACAGAGGGAGCAGAAGAACTGCACACATACAAAAGAACTGGGTTATAAAATGACCCCCCGCGTGGCATCAGGTGTGCCATGTATAAGATGTGCAGTGTAACAGAAGTCTTTAGCGCATCCACCCTCCCTTCACTGGACATCGCTGGATCGATAACCTGTGGAATGGTGATATCTTACTCTCTCTTTCTCTATCTCTTATACCTTACTTTTCATTCTCTCTCTACCACTTTCTTTCTCTCTTTTCCTTTATGAACATATAAGAGTAACATCATCTTAACCTCTGTTGTTGGATTCTTGTCAAATTTTATATCATAGCTACTAATGGTTGCCGCTACATCGCTCATAGAAGGACTTTTGCTGTTAATGTGTTGATAAGTTCTGTGATATCATAAAATACTTTTGCCAAGCCACTATTCGCTGTAACTAGTATTCCAACACATACTTTTAGTAAAACTCGTAATTGAATTGGACCCCCTGGAGTGATTGTCTGTCATTCACTTCACATAACCGTGCAGAGTTAACCCAGAGTTAACTCACAGCTGACCTCATCTGTTGAGTCAGGGCGTATGTTGCGTTCAGAGTTAACTCATCCCTCATCCCATCTGTTGGCATGGGACACCACTATATATACCTTCACTTTCAGAATGCCAGTTACAGGACTGTTTTCAGTATATTACACACCCCAGTATAATGTTTTTCAGTCATTTATTCCCTAGCTTTGAGATTTTATAGGCAGGAAACAAAAAAATACAGTTTCACATAAACAGTAACTGAATATTTAATTACACTGTCTTTGCTGATGGTCACATCTGCAGTTCCAGTGTAGTGAAATGACTGAAAAAGAAAAGCTTTATTTTGACTCTGTGTGTAGAAATCCCAATGAAGAAAAGCAAGCTGTTCTAGCAATACACTAGGTTGGCATGGAGGGAGAGCCTCAAAAGTTCTTTTCTTCAAGGTAATAGATAAGGATTGATACAATAGACTGATCAGTTAAAATGGAAGTAATGACAGGTAAGTCACATTTCTTAAGACCTTATTCTTTGTATGGCATATAGTACTTATATTTATCTTTTACATTTATTTAAAATAATTTAAAATAGCAATGAGGATTCAATCATGGGAAATTGAAGACGTCTTCAGTTTCTTTTCTTTTAAAAAAAAAAAAAAGAGAGAAAACCGAGAGGGAGCTGTTAAAAGGATGATTGTTCTAAGTCAATGTTAATGACTTTGATGACTCTTGGTAAAATGGTCTCCATATTTTGGTTGCTCCAGCAATGCTGTTTTGACTTATCGATATTCTCCAGCTACAAAAATGTATAGCTGGCATCTCCTGATACACAGAATTGATACCAGATCAAAACGTTCAAGAAGCATTCCTGACACAATATGAAAAACAGAAGCACAGTATGTTGAGCCCTGCTGGAAAGTGAAGATTGATTAGATACGTACATTTTTTGTTTTGTGTTTTTTTATTTTAATTTATTTATTCTTTATCCTTCCTTATGTATAGAGCATTTGGAAAGAGCAGTAAGTTAATGAAGAACAGAAAAATCCTCTCCATACTGTTCAAGATAAAGAAGTGCAAACACTTCATCAGAATTTCTTGTTCAAGAAAGATATTGGAAATACCTTAGAGGCTAATGAGACAGTGTTTTCTTTGTTTGTTTGTTTGGCTGGTTTGGTTTGCTTTCATTCTTCCCCTCCCCTAAAAGAACAATTAAAACCAATTATAAGCTTCATTAAAAATACAGCACTTCCCACGAAATTTACCTTCAGGTCCAGAGAGCAGTCTCGAATTTTCTTCCAGAAATTCTTCATTTTAAAATACCGCGTGCTACTCCTCTTCCAAAAACGCGGGTTTAAGATTAATTGCACATTGGAAAAAGATGATACAAAACAAAGAAGCAACATATTACATATAGTATTTAGCAGAAAAAGGAATAGGAGGGCAGGCATTAATGTGAAAAGTCATACAATTACTTCTAGAATTTTTTTTAATTTCTCAGATTCCTGAAGCAAAGATAATCTGTTCTTCTGAGGAAGGACATATCTCTTTTTAGTCAATAAGACAGGAAACATTTCCTTGAAACTACCAGTAAAATTCTCAGCAATGACAATTATTTTTGTGCCTGATTTTCTGTTTAGGGAATAAGTTTTTTATAGAAGAAAAAAGTCATACTAAGTGATCATGAAAAATTAAGGACTAGTATAGCTTTTAGTAGGACATTTTATGTAACCAATCCCTATAAAACTTTGTTGCATTTGAGAATGTCAATATACCTGATTTTGATTTTAAAAGATATATATGTATTTCTAGATCTATTGTTTCATTACATATAAAACCAACATAAGTTAAAGGAAATAATGCTAAAACTTGAAATGGCATATGGATTAAAAGAAACATATTAAGATTATTAGAAACAGTATATATTTCTCTTTAATTTAAACCCAGACACTGGAAAGATTCTGTTTTCAATCATTCTGTCTCCATTTCTACCCTGCTCCTTATATTTGAACAAGAAAATCTTGTCTACTTTAGAGTCCTAATCATGGATAAACTCGTAATGTGTTGCAGTGCAGAAATAAAAAGTAAAAGGAATTATACTGACCATGCAAAAGGTGAAAGTAAAGGGAGCAGTCAGAGTAAAGAACTGAATGAATTTTTAGAGATCTGTTTTGCTAGAATATGAATAATATATAAGTTGTAATTAATAAAGACCAGTCATCAAAATAAGTGGAAGAACTTTGTGTAGTAATATCCTAAGCAGATTCAGCAACATCAACAGTAGAAGGTGTAAAACTGTGACCTGTTATGTCTCTTTGGATAATGTTACTAACCAAAATTTCAGTTATTACCAGACTGCAAAAAAAAAAAAAAAAAGTGGAATCATTTTGCATGGTAGGAAGGGAAATGCCAGGACAATGCAGAATGAGTTGCAGCTGGAGCCCTCATAGTATTTTGAGCAGGTGACAACGTGGTGCTGGTTGCAGGAGTCCATGAAGTCCCTGAAGAACACATGTGCATACTGTGGAAGGACCAAAGCTTGTTAGAAATAGCCAGTGCAATGGAAAAGAAATGCTGCCAGCAAAAGGAGAAAAATAACTGTCAAAAACCAAAGTGCTGAGAATGGAGCACAGGGAGAAAACTTTGGATTGGTCCAGCAAGTTATTAGTTGCACAGCAATGTAAATGAACTCACAGAAAGACTGTCTGGGAAAGGAGCATACAGCAAGCACTGAACAAAAATAGCAAGTCAGAAAAAAGTGAAGGAGTAATTTGTCCTTTACCTTTTTGAAACTGTGTGAGAAAAGTACTTCGTGTGATGTTCACAAAAGCAATAAAGTAAAAAAACCCCACCAACCAACCAACCAACCAACAAACAAAAACAAACAACCCCAACCCCCCCCAAAAAANTCCTTGTCACAGTGATTTGGATTGTTTAATTCAGGTGCATTGACAAGTATGCACAGATGGAATGTTCGAGATTTTTTGTTGTTCTTGCTTGGGTGGGGGAGGTGTTTGGAATAGTGGGGGTTTTTTGGGTTTGGTTTTGACTGAAGTTTTTCAAAGAAGCATATGGAAAGAGGAATCCAGTTTCTCCATGAACTTATCGAAAGCCTTTATATTTAAAGAAGTTCCATACAGAGGTTCTGTCAGGTTATTAAATTGAAATTTAACAAGTTTTGCTGCTGATGGATGTAGGTGGACAGGTTTGGTCTGGGTATATTTTTTATTGCTATTCACTATATATTCAGATTACTCAGGATTCAACTTTTTTAAAAACAAACAGGACAAAAAATGTATATGCCTGTCCCTCATCGTTGTGGAATTAAATATTGTAAAATGAAACGAATGTGAACTGAATGTAAACTCAGGCAGAAATTTGCAGGCAGATTAGTTCACAAACATGTGAACTGCATCACTCTTCCTTGGAGTATCAGTTGTGAAGCTGGATGATGGTTTTTTGAATGCCCAATTCTGCTTTCTGGAGACACTGAAGGAATAAAAACACAGAGGAAAGAAAAGAACAATACACAAAAAAACAATAGAAGTAAAACAAAAACAAAAGGGAGAAAGAAACAGAAACCAAATTGTACCTTAGCCTAAGGAAGAGACATTCCCACACTGCGTGTAATCACAATGGATAACTGAGATTAAGAGAATATTATGGTTGTTTATTATGTAAAGTATTTCTTTTCTTTTTAACATAGGCTAGTACCATCTGACGAGGCCAGTGTGAACTCTGCTCAGGAGAAAGCTATGCAATCCTGAATATAAGTACAAGCCAATACTCTATAACTCAATCCTTTCCACAAAAGGTGTTTGAAGTCACTGTGGTATAATTAAGTCAAAAATAAGTTAGAAAACTCCAGAAAGCATCTTCAGCTGCCTCGATTTCATTGCCTTTATTCTGGTCTATTTAGGACCCTCCATGGCAGTATGCCAAGAGCCCAGGGCCTTTACTGAAGCTTCTCTCCTGCTGCACTCTTTGGAAGCTGCCCTTTTAGAGAAGCCAGTGGAATTCAGCTGTTCCCCACTGTGGATTTGAATTTCTTTCAGCACATCAGAGGCAAAGGGTCATTCTCCATCACTCTAGTCTGTTTTATTGGACAGGGACAAGGTCTCCTTTTGAAAAGGCAAATCGGACAGAGTGTGTCGTGGATCCCAGCAGAAATTTACTATGGATGCTGGGTCTATGCTCTGTGTTAGTATTTGCACTGACAACAGTAACTGGTATTTCAACTGTGTTTTGCTGAAAAGCAGCACAACTATTTTAATCTGCATCAGTGTATATATTATCTCAGCACTGGTAAAAGAAACTAAAAGAGTGACTTGGTGTCTGTCTTCATCACCTGCACGTTATGGTCAGTAGTGGAGAGTCAATCATATAATGAGAATGATAATTAGCAAATAACCTGTTAGCAACAGAGGCACAAAAAAAAAAAAAGAAAAATCTTGCTACCCAGAATGCTCTTACCCAAGCTATTTCTGTTGCCACATCTCTCATAGCACCTCCATTTTCATTACTTTACTGTGCTTTATAATTAGAGACTGTTATATATAGGTTTTACAAAAATGCAAATGAATTTGAGGTTTTAAAGTAGGCTTTTCCTTTTACTGAAACCATATTTATTATCTGTACATCAGAAGAGAAGGTAAAAGGGAGAAAGGAAGTAAGTAAAAAGCACTACAGCAATGACACAGCCACTGAAGAGGAAAAGAAAGAAGAAAGTAGTATTAGGTAGAAAGTGGGTAGTAGAAAGCATCAGAAAGATATGAAAAATCTTAGTTCAAAAATTATCTTCCTTGTCACTAAACAATGTAATTGACAGGAAAACCATGGAAAATTTCTCTGTTTTTTCAACACTTTCAATATGTCACTGACATCCAAAAAAGCTGTGTTTGTATGTCTTTTAGACTTCATTAAAGAAAACAGTTTCTAAAGGGAATGAGAATTACACATGTTTTCACTGCAACTCAAATTTGGATGTAGAAAGTGGTACTACTCTTATCCCTCTTGACAAAATATTTTGGCTCTATATGGGAAGATATTTTTTGGCTGTATATGGATGTTTAGTACAGGCCACCTGAACAGGAAGAGGAAGCTGAGGAGGCTTTCTGCAGACAGCTGTGAGTAGCCTCACAATCACAAGCCCTGGTTCTTACGGTGGATTTCAATCACCCTGATATCTTCTGAGAAGACAACACAGCTAAGCACGCACAGTTCAGGATGTTCCTACAGATCATTGATGACAACTTATTGACACAGAGAGAAGGATTCAAGGAGTAAAGGTGTGCTGTAGCAAGCATGAGATAGTAAACTTCAGGATCCTGTGTGGAGGAAGGAGGACAATAAGTAGGATTAAAGCCATGGACTTCAGGAGAACTAACTTTGGCTTCTCCAAAGTCCTACTTGGAAGAATCCCATGGGTTAAGGCTCCAGAGGAAAGGGGGTCCAAGAGACCTGCTTAATACTCAAACATCACTTTCTCCAAGAACAAGATCAATATATCCCTACGAGCAAGAAAGCAAGTAAAGGCAGCAGAAGGCCTGCACAGATGATTAAGGATCTTCTGTCAAAACTCAAATGGAAGAAGCATGATCATGTAATGTTGAAAAAGGGACAGACCACCTGGGAGGAATATTAGGAGGCTGCTAGAGATGAAAGGATGTGGTGAGGAAGGTAAAGCTCCACTTGGAATTTTATCTGGTGAGGGATGTCAAGGACAAGAAGAAGGGCTTCTTCAAGTGTATCAGCAGCAAAACAAAGATTAGGGAGGATTGAAAGAAAGCCAATGTGACTCCAGTATTCCAAAAGGTCAGGAAGGATGACTCAGGAAACTACAGGCCAATAAGCCTCACCTCCATCCCTGGAAAGGTGATGGACAAACTCATTCTGGATCTCATCTCCAAGCATGTGGAGGAAAAGAAGGTTATTAGGAGTAGTCAGCATGGATTCACCAAGGAGGAATCATGTTTGACCAACATGATAGCCATTTATGGTGGTATGACTGGATGGGTAGATGAGGGGAGAACAGTGGATGTTGTCTACTTTGACTTCAGCAAGGCTATTGACACTGTCTCACAATATTCTCATAGATGAGCTTAGGAAGTTCGGGTTGGATGAGTGCACTGTGTGATGGATTGATTACCGCCTGGATGGCAGAGCTCAGAGGCTTGTGCAAAGTCTGGCTGGAGGCCTGTAGCTAGTTTAGTGGGGTTCCCCAGAGGTCAGTACTAGGTCCAGTCCTGTTCAACCTGTTCATCAATGAACTGGGTGAAGAGACTGAGTGCACCCTCAGCAAGTTTGCTGATGACAGAAAACTGGGAGGAAGGGTTGATTCACCAGAAGAATGTGCTGCCATTCAGTGAGATCTGAATAGGCTGAAGGACTGGGCAGAGAAGAATCTGATTAAATTCATCAAGTGCAGGCGTAGGGTCTTGCTCCTGGGGAGGAATAACCCCATGTACCAGCACAGGTTAGGGGCTGACCTGCTAGAAAGCAGCATTGCAGAGGGGGATGTGGCAGTCATAGTGGACATCATGTTGACCATGAGCCAGCAATGTGCCCTTGTTGCAAAGAAGGCCAGTGGTATCCTGGGGTGCCTTAGGAAAAGTGTGACCATCGGGTCAAGGGAACTTAACCTCCTCCTCTGCCCTGGTGACTGGACTGTCCTGGACTACTGCATCCAGTTCTGGGCTCCTCAGCTTGAAAAGGAGAAGGAATTACTCAAGAGGTAACCAGGAATGTGGGCGACCAGGAACGCAGCAAACAGGGGTGAGGAAGTTAGCGCAGAGGGGTGAGAGACAAGGGTGAGTGGGAAGGACACTGCCACTTCAAATAGAGCTAGCAAGGAGCTAGGAGTGGCTCAGTAGAGTAGGAGGCATAGTATCCACCTGGAGAAGAACAGTGCCTTCAGCATCCCTCGCGGTCCCTCTGGCAGCAAGAACTGATGCAGCCACCCAGACTGAGCTTGGAAGGGAAGATACAGCTGTCCAGGTCCTGGGTTGCAAAGTGTGACCTGGTTTCTCCTTGGGGACTGATGGCAGCAGTGAGCTCACCTGTGGAAAATGTTCCCAAGTGAAGGAGCTGCTTAGCCTGGTGACAGAGCTTCAAGAGGAGGTCTCCAGGCTGGGGAGCGTCAGAGAGTCAGAAAAAGATACTGACTGGTGAACTTGTAGTCTACCATCCCTGATGCAGAAGCAGAGGCCAACAACGGCACCAGATACAGAGGACCCCTTACTCTCTTGCCACAGGGCGGTAAGGGGTGACCCAGAAGATGGGAGAGAATGGAAATGGGTTACTGCTCTGGGTGGAAGATGAATACACCCTCAGCCTGCCCCACTTTCCCAGGTGCCTGTATACAACAGGTATGGAGCCCTAGAATTGGATGGGCAAGTAGCTGATGCTGCTGGTGAAGACCCTTCTGAGAAGGAGGCATCCTCTAGACAACCCACGTCCCACATGAAACCCGTCAAACCCATTAACCCTCACATGTACAGAGACAAAGAAGGCTAATTGTCATAGGTGACTGCCTTCTGGAGAGAACAGAGGGCCTGATGTCCCAACCTACTGGGAAGTCTGCTGCCTCCCTGAGGCCGGGGTAAGAGGTGTGTCTCAACAACTCCCCAGGCTGATTATTACCCACCATTGGTTTTTAATATTGGCAGGGAAGAAGCAGGAAAAAGTAGTGTTAAACAAATTAAAAGGAGTTTCAAAGTTTTGGCTCAGATGCTCAGGTGTTTTTCTCCTGCACCCTTTCAGTAGTGGGCAGAAATACAGAATGGAAGAGGCAGGCCCAACCAATCAACATGTGGCTCCGTGACTGGTGTCACTGACGGAACTTTAGGTTTTTTGACCATGGAATAGTCAGTCCTTTGCCAGGTGTCCTGAGACACGATGGGGTGTGCCTCTCACAGAAGGGGAAAAGGGTGTTTTCTCAAGGGCTAGCAAGGCTGATTGATACGGTTTTAAACTACATTGGAAGGCAGATGGGGGCAGTCCCAGAACAGCCAGTAATGAGCAGCAGCATGGCACACACAGCTTGAGAAGATGCTTAGCAGCAAGATTCCTCGGACTGTGCCATGAAGTGAGGGGCACAATCAACCACACTTGAAATGCTTCTACACTAATGCATGCAGCATGAGGAAAAAGCAAGATGAACTAGAAACCTTTGTCCGGTCCTAGGAATGTCATATTATTGGTACTAGGAAAACCTGTTGGGATGAGCCCTGTGACTGGTGTGCCATGATGGATGGCTACAGGCTATTCAGAAAGGACAGGCAGGGTAGGAGAGGCCGTGGGGGCTGGCACTGTGCGTAGCAGAGTGGCTGGGTTGCATGGACGTGGCAGATAGCGATGGCAAAGTTGAGAGCCTCTGGGTAAGTATTAAGGGTCAGACAAATAAAGTGTATGTTGTTGTGGGTGCCTACTATAGGCCACCCAACCAGGATGACACGACTTTAAGGAACTAAACAAAACTTACAAATTATCTGCCCTTGTCCTTATGGGGAACTTCAACTTGCCCAATGTCAACTGGGAATATCACACAGCTGGCACCAACAGGTCCAGAAGATTCCTAAAGCATCTGGAAGATAACTTTTTGGTACAGGTACTAAGGGAAATGACCAGGAAAGTTGCCTTCTTAGATTTGATTCTCAGTAACAGAGAGGGTCTTGTGGGAGAAGTGGCAACTGGTGGCTCCCTTGGCCACACTGACCATGAGGCAGACAGGTTCAAAATCTTTGCTAACGGGAAGAAAACTGCCAGCAAGACCTTAACACTAGATATGAGGAGAGGAGACTTCAAAGCTGCTCAGAGAACTACTTAGTAAGGTTTCCTGGGAAGAAGCTCTTGAAGTTACTGGGATCCATCAGTGTTGGTTATTTTTTAAGTACTACCTACTAAAATCACATGACCAGGCAATTGCAAAATGCTGAAAATCTAGCAGGTGAGGCAAAAAAACAGCTTGGTTGAGCAGGGATATTCTTCTTGAAATACAGAGAAAAAAAAAATTACATGTTCAGTGGAAGCAAGGCAGGCAACACAAGAGGACTACAGAGATGCTGCTCACCACTGTAGGGATGAATTATGTGTGACCAAAGCTCAATTAGAATTGAAGCTGGCCAGTACTGCGAAGGACAATAAAGAACGCTTTTAAAATTATATTAATGTTGAAAGGCAAACTAGAAATAACACTGTCCCATTACTTGATGAGCATGGTTATCTTTTTAACAGGGATATAGACAGAGCTGGATGCTTTCTTCACCTTGGTCATTAACACTGACGATGGACTTGGAGTCCCCCATTTCCCTGGGCTAGAAAACCACAAAACCGATAAACTCCCAGTCGTTCCAGAACTTATACGGGATATCCTACTCCAGCTAGATCCCTACAAGTCAATGGGGCCTAATGTGATCCATCCAAGGGTGCTTAAAAGAGCTGGCTGAGAGAGTGAGACCTCTGTGATTTTTCAACACTCCTGGAAATCTGGAGAGGTCCCAGATGACTGGAAGCCAGCAAACGTACCAATCTACAAGAAGGGCAACAGGGATGACCCTGGCAACTACAGGTCCATCAGCCTCATTTCTGTTCCTGGCAAAATCATGGAGAAAATTGTTCTATGAGTTACTGAAAAACATCTGAACAACAATGGAGCCATTGCTCCCAGCCAGTACAGGTTCATGATGGAAAAGTCTAGCTTGTCAAACTTGATTTTGTCCTACCACAAGGTTACCCACCTAGTTGACCAAGGGAAGCCTGTCAATGTGACCATTTTGGATTTCAGTAAAGCCTTTGCTACTGTCTCTCCCAGTATCTTCCTGGAAAAAACGGCCAGCATACTACTGTGTAAACACACAATGCAGTGGGTGAGCAGTTGGCTGACAGGCCAGGCTCAAAAGGTTCTAGTAAATGAGGTTATGTCTGGCTGGTGACCAGTCGCTGGTGGGGTTCTGCAGCAATCCACCTTAGGACCAGCACTCTTCAGTGTCTTCATAAATGACTTAGACTCCAGACTTGAGGGATTGCTTAGTAAATTTGCTGATGACACAAAATTGGGGGCAGCTGTCAACACTCTTGAGGGCAGAGATGCCCTGCAGAGGGATCTGAGCAAATTGAAAAACTGAGCAATTATCAACCACATGAAGTCCAACAAGGGCA
>VWYH01004018.1:106428-131436 GCA_013399365.1 Pampusana beccarii | reverse complement strand
TCTTTTTAAAGCCATTAAAAAGCTGTGTTCCAATCTTTGAGCTCTTGGGAGAAAACTCGCCAAATTGCTTCCTGTTGTCTAATTTCTGGAAATATCCTGCCCAGAAGCGACACAACAATAGAATCATGTCAGGAATACAAACAGCAGGTGAGCCACATGCATCAGCGATCGTTGGGAAAATGGCCTAGTTTGTTTGTTGTTCAAACATTTTGTTAGGTAAGAAGACAAGAAAACAATAGCTGGAATCTCTAGATGGTCCCAGTAAATCACTCACCTCACAAACATTACTGTGTCAAGGACACTAAATCCCATGTGACCTTGACGACCCGAACATACCTGGCTGAACTAAAAGTAGAAAAGGAAAATACATAAAAAAATTTAGTTGGTAAAGGGAGAGGCAATCCACTGGAGTCATTAGGTGATATTTCAGTTTTGATGAAAAGCTTTTACTGTGAAACACACACACACAGGGGCCTTGGTGTCTCTCGCAAATTTCATGCTATGTTGATGCTCTTTCTTCGATTATATTTCTAATTCAGCGAATAAACCAAAGGCAGCAAGGGAATTTTGCTGAAAGCTCCGAAACTGCTGGCCTCAGTTTGTTCTTGAGACATAAACGCGAATTATGCATGCTTGTTGCTACCTGTGAGCCGTTCGGAGCTGATGGCAGGCTGGGAGCGCAGCAGTGCCAGCCTGGCAAAGTTACAGCAGCAGCAGGCAGCTGCCTCGTTTTCTGGCTCCCAGCAGTATGTGGGTGAAGAAAAATAATGTTAGCGTTTGGCTAACATCACATGATGGCTTCCAAAATATCAGTTCAGCAGGCTTCTCTCATCCAACAAAAATGGGCTCTCGCTGGGTATTAGCAGTAACACACACACGCCCACACCCATAATCAGTGGGTGTAAAATGTGGAAAGGACGTTTGCCAGGGAGCATTCAGATCCAGAGCTGTGAATGGGAACTGCATGCTTGGAACGGAGGCATGAGAACGCTCTTGCTGTTTGTGTCCTTTTGTTCCTCTGACATTTTGGGATTTTATGTGGGTGTGATGACAAATTTCCCCTAAAGCCCGCAGAACCAGATCACGGGTTTCAATGTAGGCTACCAGAGAAGGATCACCCCTCAGAAACGCAGCTGTGGGGACACAGAGAGCAGGCCCTGGTACGTGCTGGAAGGACCGAATTGTGCCCAGGCCTCCCGGGTTCGTTACACTCAAAGTGAAGGAAGCAGGGAAGCACTTGAGCCCGCTGCCACTGCTCTTCCCCTGATACATCCCATTGCCACGGCCGCTGCCGCTGCTGGCTGCTGCCCAGCCCAGAGACACCCTCCCGATGCCTGGGGGACACGTGGAGACACACGTTAGCACAGCTTATACCTCTACGACTGCATTACCGTTTGCACAAAAGCATGTTGCTTCTGTCTTGCACTGAGCCATAGCATGAATGAAAATTGGCTCCAGAACACGGAGGAACGCTGGTCCAGGAGGGTTTGTTTTGAGTGAGCCCCACTGACAGCAGTGTCAGGCTACGCGTGTGGCTTTACGGACAACTTGAGAGACGGTGAGAGCAGGGAGATTGCAAGGGTAGACAGGCACATAACGGTTTAGCTGAGAAGAAACCAAGCCAGGAGTCAGGGTGAGATTTGGGGATTGCAAGTCTGATAGCCCAGCTCGGACCATTGTCCCAGGGAAAGCTGTGGAACAGAGGGCAAGGAAGGGTGAGCGTGACACCATGGACTGTCACTCGAGCGGTGTTAGTGCTGGAGCACTTTGTGAGTCCAGGCAAGGACAGTGAGAGCAGGACGTTTTATCGATTATCTGCTCATTACTATACCAGACTTTGCAAAGAGGTAAAAAAAGGACACATCTCAGTCATGGAAATATTTTGTGCTCCAACTGGACTTCAATTTAATACCATCAAAAAGTGAGTGAGGGGATTTGGGTGAGACTCACTCATCAAGCGAGGAATTTCACATCTGAAATTGTCATCTGTCAATACCAGGTAGACTACAGATCTGCGAAAGAAGAAAGAAAAAATGCTGTCAGATGACTGCAGATGGAAAAAGAGTAGAATTCAGTTGCAGTGGACTGGGCTGCTGTATTTTAGGCTTGAAATCTGTTTTCTCTAAAAACTTCCTTAGCCCTATGTAAAGAAAAGTCTCCATCTTGTCCTTTCATGATGAAAAAGAAATTACTTTGGATTTAAAACCTCAAATAAAACTTGTGAAAGAAACACAAATTTAGAGCAATGTTGCTGTATAGAAAGAAAACAGAATCTGTTATGATGCGATTATATGGCTGAGAGTTTTTTTAATCTTAGAACTGTTCTGCAACGTACCATTCCCAGATACACGTGATTGTGCTGATATCCAGAGTTCTAAATATATAATCCCTGGCATATGAGAATAAATGTAGACCTTCCTACATTTTAGGTCATATTATGTTTTGCTCAGGCTGACAGAGGAGAAAAAGAAAGGCAGAAAGAGGAAAATGGAGAAGCGATAAAAAAATCGAAAATAAACCACTAAGTAAACTATAAATAAAACCGCTATGACTTAGAAAAAAACAGAGAGTGGTTAAGAGTGGAGAAAAAGCTTAATACAAAAACAACGGAATCCAAAGCTGTGGAAGAGAGTCTTTCACAAGTTTTATCCCTCTGACAATTTTAAGGTAGGATGTCCTTCGTTTTCTTTCAGTAGGAGGAAGAGAAGATTCTAAAGTTGAACCTTCATCAGTGTCCCAAAGAGCAACGCTCAGCCTGAGGAGGGTCCTTCTGCCCTCTGGGAGAGCCTGCCTCCACACAGTCATCACATCGTGCTCATAAATCAGAATTATGCTTGCATTGATAAGAAATCCAGACTCAGGCTTCTAAATGCATGGAGAAAGAAGCAAACCATCTCTAACTGTGGTAGCAGTGATATAATGCAAACATTTATGGCTAGGATTAAGATACTTCATTATTTATGGCCTAAGTACAGACACATTACCTTCTCTCCAACCTATTAGACAGTAGCTGCTGTTTTTGTTACCTGTTTGACTACTTTATTCTTGATCTCTGTCATAAACCTCAGATGTATGTCACCTAGAACTCTTCAGATGATAAATCTGCTTCCACTTCTTCTCTTCTGACACCTCCATCTTTACAGATATTCATTGCTATTACTAGTTAAGAGCTGTGCCAATATCTTTAGCAGTGAAGATTAATGCAAAGATATTGCATAGCTTCTCATCAATGTCTTCATCTGCCCGAATTACCCTGTATAGCCTGGCTAGTCATCAGGCCTCTGCAATTTTTTTCACAAGTTCATTGATTCAGGTACACCTAAGTTATCCGGTAGTGTTTGTTTTTAAGCCTTGCACTATTTACCATGCAAATCCAGCTTAATCCTTTTCTCCCCCAGATCCTACTCTAATTTACATTCTTGTTTATTGACTTAATCTGTGTCAAATTTCTAAATTCTGAAGACTTTCTCTTTTCCTCAAAGAACTTCGGTGCTATCTAGTTACACTGGTAAGTCTCTTGCCACTCTTGTATCCTTTCTTATTTGGTGGTGCATAAACTTTCTGAGTCTCAGTAGCCATCTTGTATAGCTAAATTACTTTTTGGAGTTTTACTGCCTTTAAGTTATCAATCCTCAACCTTTTAGTGAAGGCTTCTCTTCACAAAATATTGTGCCTTTCAGAGTCCTTGTCTGAGTGTAAAACCTAATTATAACAGCTGCTGCTAGACAGTGGCATGAGTCCTCTTCTTATGTGGATTAGCTCTTACATGCCTTAAGACTGAATCAAAACTATCTTCACCTTCTGCTGCAAAACTCTTCCAAATAGCATGTACTTAGAGTGTTAAGAAATTGCGTGTTTACCTTTGGGGCCGTTTGGGGAGACTATAACAGCAGACCATGGAGCTCTGTTATGAAGCCAAAAAGCTCCTTCTAGTTAAAAGGCCTATGCCCTTATGTGCTTGAAAAACACTGCCGATTTTGCTAACGAAGAAACTGACAGCGGTCTCACATTGTCCTCTGCTGTGTGGAGCCCATGCTGGAGGATGACAAAATCCAGCTGAGAGAAGAGGAGCAGTGGGACAAGAAGATATGGGGTTGTTCTCTGGGCTCCTAAGCAAGTGCGCACGCCCTCTGTCTCTGCAGCTGTGAGTCTCCCCTTGGCTTCACGCTGTCCTTGTTCCTGCTCACACCATCCACAGCAGGTTTGCCCCCAGAAGAGTTGCAGCAGCAGGTGCTGCAGCTCCCAAGCCTGCTGGAGGGGCTGGTGGGACCTGCTGCTGTAAGCAGGGAGGCTCCCTGAGAGCAGCTTTCCACCACCCTATCCATGAGTTGGTTGTCTGCTCTGTTTTCCTTAGTCTTCTTCTGTTCCCCTCTGCTCACACACATCTCACCCCTACCCCAGCCTCCTGCCCCAGCCAGATTCTGTCTGGGTCACAGGCCACATCCTAGCAATCCCATTGGCTTTCCAAAATCCTTATGCAGAGTCTCCATGCCTGCATAGCTCTAGCTCCACACCCCACTGCCTCCCTAGGTCCCCTCACTCTCTTTCGGGCCTCTGTGTGGGTCCTGTCACAACCCACACGGCCAAACACCACCCACATCCCAATCCGGCTTGCAGCATCTGTGCCCACTGCCAGCTGCCACCTGGTTATCCCATTTGAAACACCCATGCACTTGACGTGCCAGGACTCAGCTGGCATTGTGATTACATGCAGCAATGAATTACAGCTGGGCATTATAATTGCAGATGAGCACACTCTCTGCAGAGGCTCTGTTTTCTTCAAGCAGTGATGGATGGATTTAAATCCTTCTGTCACCACCTTCTAGCTAGGAGGGAGGAGGCCCTGACATGTCTTCCACTATGGTGGATTTGCGTGTAGATCTGGCTGCATGTCAGAGGAAGATTGTGGAGGCCCTGGAACTAATGGCCCTTTTAATTAATGGGAAATCTACTCCCTAGCTCTTCTATCTGGCTTCTTGCATCACTACTCCCAGACATGAGCCGTAAGCTTGGGTTCCTCCCCAGAAATCCATCTAGGTGCTTTGTGAAACTAGCCCTGTTTTTCTTTCTTGTTGTGAGCAGCTGATGTAGTCTGGTAGTGCACAGGAAAAGAGCAGGTGCATTCAACCTGGTTGAACGCAGGTTTAGAAGTTATGTAGCTCATTTTGCGTTGCAGACCTCTTGGGGGCTGGGGTGGTTAAGAGCGTGATGAATGAATCTCTACACGAATCTTGCTGGTTGCACTTAAATGTACCCCCATGGGCTGCATTTTTCTTGTAAACTTAATTGCCTGAGATTAGGGTCTATTTCCTGGCACTGCTGTTGAGGTTAAAAATTCTTTCGTACCTGGAAACCTTCTGCTTGGTGGTTCACGTCCCATCTGCAGAGAGCCCAGGGCTAGTGGTGGCAGAAGCAGCTGCCCTTTGTACTGGTCCTGGAGCTGCCCTTTGCAGAGAAGAAATGGTGCGGGTGGATTCTAAGGAGAAATCCCAGCACCAGGGACTATCTGGCCATTGGGGAACCTGACGGGATGCCTGTAGGTGGCAGGAAGCGCCCGCCCCACTGCTGGAGTGATACCGCAGACGCTGTTTGCCGCCGCAGGAGTTTACGAACTTGTAAGAATATAAGTGAGGGTTATTCTGAGGTAGGGATTACGTTTTAAGAGTTGCTTGTCCACCAGCAATCCCACTGATGGGGCCCCGACCACAGGATGTGTTTGCTCTGCACCACAGGCTTTCGGTTTCGTGCTAAGGTTAGCCACTAAGCCGTTCCCTTCCCTTCACCCTGGGTAGTACCATCCAGGGTTTGCTTACCTATGTAGCAAGAAGAGGTTTACATGTTTTCGAAGCAATAAAGTCAGGCTGTAGCAGGCAGATATAATGAGCACCACATAAACCAGTTGGAATTTGGGTGCCTGCTCTGCTGGCATGCTAAAAAAATATTGGTATGAGCTTTAGTGGATTTGATTTTAAGGCACAAGTCAAAAGATTGGATTTCCCCCCCCCCTGGCTGTGAATTCTTTACTTGTTTTTACCTCAATACGTGTTACTGGTGAGCACCAGAACATGTCCTTCAAATGGGCCTGAACATTAGTTTGGGGAGTGTCAAAACGCTTAAGTGACTGTTCTGGGTGTGTACCGATGTGGTTTGGTCCAGCCGCTGTGACCAGAAGTGAAGACAAGGCTGCCTTTACACCCTGACTGACCTTCACCTGGGTAGGGGCTGACACAAACACTTCACTCACATAGGTTTGTTTTCCACCCTTTCTGTTCTGCATACACCAGTAGAATCTTCTCCCCGGGACAGGTCTCTTCGCTGGGTGCTTTGCACATGGTCTCAACCTGGGCTTCAGCTTCTCCCTGGAGAACTCCCTGCCCTAGCAGGAAATACCAAGCAGATGATGCCGAGCTATGTGCTGTGAGGAGCTCTGCTTTATCTGCTCTATTTTTCTGCAGTAAATGTCCCTTTGGGCATCAGCTTTAAGTCCTGTTTTCTCCCCAAAGCATGACAAAGAGGACCTCAGAAGGCCTGTGGCTCTGGCTCTGAGTGTTTGGTGTGGACCAAGTTATGCAGTATAGTTCCGTGACATCTGAAAACACATTTTTGGTCCATTTTGTGGTACCGTAGTTAACATCCATATGGGGAATTCTTGTTCTAAGAACAAGAAGCAGTATTCTAATTTCTGGTTTTTCTGTGACCTCATTCAATCTGAATTGTGTCCAATATACCTCCAGCCACGCCATTTACAAGGATGAAGGAACTGGGTTTTTTAATGGTGGCACATGTTGCTTAGGTAAGCTACATATTGATAACACAAAATCTGCCCAACAAGTAAATAATCACCAGAAACTTAAGAACAATAATTACTGCTTAGTTAGAAAATAGTGTTATTTTCATTGCATCCGTCATTTAAATCCTATGATTATTCTTCAAAGTGGTATTACAGAAATTTCACAGAATTACAGAATGTTAGGGATTGGAAGGGACCTTGAAAGATCATCTAGTCCAATACCCCTGCCGGAGCAGGAACACCTAGGTGATTTCAGATGGGATCAATAGTAGTATTATGCACCTACAGAGTGATTGTCAACCCAAAGAGCTCAAACAGTTTCGCCAGTACTGATCTGGCCTCCCAGCACCACTGCCCAAGCAACATCTAGATGAACTAATCCCTGTTTTTAAGTTGTTCTCAGCTCTGCAAAGAACTGAATGCTAATGATCATGCTCAGCTTACCTCCACTCTTTACCCATGAGGCAATCACTTATTCATTCCAAAAAGCCTGAAATAAAAGGTGCTGGTTTTGAGTCAGAGGGGAAAGTAATGCCTGTGTTTTCCTCTGCACATCTGGGTGTAACTAATGAATTCAAACCTAATACAATATCAGCTCTGATACATAACTCTGTAGCAATCAGACATTCATGCTGCCAGAAACCGAACCCCAAACCATATGCATCTTGCTCTGTCCTGTCACCTTTCTTTGCTCTCCACCACAATCATTGGCCAAGATGTGTAGCTCTTATAGGTGATGAACTTGTAAATAACACAAAAATGTTGCAAGTTGTATTATTTTTTAATGTCATTGTTGGAATTCTCAGGGCTAAGTCCCTAAAATTTGAAGGAAAACTCCAAGAGCATGAATAGCAGTTTTGAAGCACAGAATAACATGGTCTGTAAGTTAGTCTTCATTAACAAGCACAGCGTGTGATAAAAGTCAGCTGCAGGGGAGTAAAGCAAGTTCTTTACTGTCTCTTCTATCACATTTCATAGGAGCATTTAGTTTACAGTAGATTAATGTCCTAACCCCTTAGTTTATTAGTGTGAAACACAATCAACCCTATGTAATAAGATTAGACAGGAGGAGCTTAACCCAGTGCTAATTTTTAATCAATTTTCCACCAGTTAGAACATATGATGAGAACTAGTAGACTGGAAACTGAGTATCTGTTCATGCATCATAGGAGAGTCATCCTCATTTTTCACAAAACTGATCAGTTGCAAATAAATATTTCTCGCACTTTACATTTTTGTGCTGCTCCACTCAGATCTGGGTTCTTAGCTTTAAGAGGATAATAAAGCTCAAATGGTTGGACAACATTACCAAACAAGACTCAGTAAGATCTTGAGATATGAGAGGTCTGATCTGATTACCCTGCATACAGGATTAAGAAATGATGGGCAGGAAACTTCAGTTTCTGCTGGAGACAGTATTGATGTTGCCAGTTGTCCTCATCTGTAGCTCCTTGTAAAGAATGACAAAATGCCCAATGACTTCAGCTAACTATTCCTGAAACCCTGGGGTGCTAATAGGAAATTTTCAGAATTGCTTAGTGTTGCATATGATCTGATTTCTACTGCTTGTGAGCGTTGTCTTAGGCAGTTGCGAAATCAGGATTTCAGCATGTAGCATGCAATGCTGACCGCTGCATGCTTCCCTGTCATCCATGCTCAGAGCGATGTGTTCCTGTGATGGAAGCCTCCTGTAACCTTACTATCAGGAGGGAGGATGTCATTTTCTATGAGGTGCACGAGGTGCAAAAAGCTAAATCCCTTGTGTGTAATTGAAAATTCCCCACTGTAGCTCGGTGAGTAGAGCTTGCTTAACATGAGGTGTTACAGTTCCAGGAAGAGGGGAAGTTAGCTTTGCATAGTGGGAAACCACTGTGGCTACATAATGGTCCCATTAAATAGGATTGCGTGTTCCCTTGAATTCTCATATAAAAAGTAGTCTCGATAGCAAATCTATAATTTTTCCCAGTGGCCATGTTTTATCAAAAGCCTTCAGTGTAACAAGGAGCTTGTCAACAACAGGAAAGTAATTTTGTCAGTTGAACACGCTATATAATTAAAGGATTAACATTTTCTCTGAAATGGAATTAAGAAACAGAAATGGGTCTGGAGTTAACTCCTTCATGGTTAGATGACTGGCCAGGGATTTAAAGGTGTAAAATTTCATTGGGTAATGTGCATTTTGGCTAGAGCTGTGCAAAATACTGCTGTGAAGATATTTTGGACTGAAATATTTGGAAAATTTTCTGTCAGAATTTTGATGGAAGGAGACTATTAGAGGAAGAATGATGTGAAAACCTGGAAAGAGGACAAAGAAACGTGTATTTTCCAATCCAGCAATGCTTCAGTCTCCTACTGCAGACGGTGATCGTAAACCCATACACACACTCACTGGCATACGCATTTACCTAAGTTTGAAAATATGCAAATGCAAACTTTGAGAAAATACACCTTTTCAGTTTTTACATATTCAACATGGCAAGTCTCCAGCACTTCATAATAATCCTGTGTAACTCATTATTTGGGTAACAAGCATGTCTGAGCATCGCCCACTTGCATGTGGATTTCTGGGCCTGCCCAGAACACCCAGACACCTGTCAGTCCCAGCAAGGCCTTGTGTCTATTTTGTTACTGCCTTAGTTATGGGTTGTGAATACTGTGACTGATTTTATCTTTCTTTTCACGGGAAGTTAAAGCTCTTGAAATTATTACTATTGTTTTAGTGAAAAATATGGCATGAAAATGCATGCATTTTTAAGGTGAGTTTCTCACACAGATTTTGAGAGGGTTTTTTACACACAACTTTGTGTGCCCTGTAATAAATTGTAGGATTAACCACTGAGCAGCTATTAGGAGAAGACTACAAGCGTGTTCCTGCCCAGATTACTGTGAACAGCTTCTGCTTCCTCTCACTTTTGGCTATTAGGATGATGCAGTTCCCCTGTCACTGGACCAAGGACACTGACGGGTCATACCATCTGCATAGACATCTCATGCTATCACTTCTTCTCTCACCTCTTTCCTTTGCCACCAAGGTTCATAACTTGAATGATATCTTGATGCCATCTTCTGCTTTGCTTCTAGCCTTACCTTTTGCTTGATTTGTAGCCCTTGGGGCTATACCTCAGCTGCTGCAGCTTTCTTCACACTGGAAGAGGCGTCTTCTTTTTCTTTCTCTCTCTGCAGACAAAGCAGTGGTCAGGGCCTTCCTCAGCTCCTGCTGTGCTCCCTGATGCCTCCTTATGTCCCACCCATGCAGATCCCTCTGTCATGTCACCATGGGTCCGCCATGGTTTTCTGTACATCACAGGGTCCGTGCTAGCTCTGAATGGGCAGGTTTGGGGATCAGGAGCTGTTTAGTCATAGCAGTATACGAACATTTCTTGTTATTCATCATTGCTCCAATTATGCCTGGCAAAATTTGTGCTTCCTTCATGACTACCCTGGGTGTCTTTGCACAGTAGATTATTATGCTGCAATGATACACTTTGCACTCAAAATGTGTAGTTTTCTCATTCAAGGCTTGGAGAATCAGCCTTTCTGCGTATTCAGTGGTGTCCTTTATTGCTGTGTGTCTCCCACTCAGTTTGCTCAGTGACTTGTGACTGACATGCAGCACCAAAACCACGAAAAATACTCTCTGTCAGCTCCAAATATTTTTAGAAGATTGTCATGAAGCTGGAAAGGTGAAAAAATACATGTATTTTGTTTGTGTAATGAGACATTTTATTGAATCCTTTTTTTTAAGATTTCAGTGCCATTAAATAAAACTGAAGTAAAATTGGAAGACTTTATTCTGAAATTATCAAAATGCTTTAACTACATCTGCTGTCTTTGCACTAAAAAAAAGGCTCCAGGTGTAAAACTCCAACCAGCTATATGCAGCAGAAGAACTCGCACACTGATTTGTGTGTCTGCTTGTCCTGGGTGTCCCTGCTGTCCTCCATCCCCATCGCTAAGCATGAAACACCCTCAGCACTGTTTCAAATGGTCTTGGCTTTCCCTCAAGCCTCTGCCTCAGACTAGCTTCTGTCACAATGTCTGATGTTAAAAAACGATATCTTAAGAAACAGTAATTTTAGGAACATTTTGTTTGTAACATTTTATCTTATAGCATAATGGAGTTGGTATTTTCCATCAGCCCTTTGCAAACACCGCAACAGGGAAGGACTCTTTGGATAGAGCCTATTGGTACGGCACTGTAATCTAAATGGAAATATTAGAGTAACTTACTAAACTTTCAGCTCCTTATCACCGAGTCAGCTGTAGGCTCAAGGTGAATGAAAATCACAGCCTGCTGTGCTCTGCAGGAAGGGCTGGGTGGTGGGACGGGTGCTCCCATGCATGCTCAGAAACACGCACACGCTCTGCTGCTTTGCAGCACTGCAGGCTTTCCCCAGCTGCTTGGAAAGAAGACACACGTGTGCACTAAGGAGAAAGGAGGGTCTTGCACGAACTACCTGTGCTCCCACAGCAGATATTTCATTGCATTATAGAATTGTACTAAAAGAACTGATACTATTGGGGGAAGAATTAAAACCCTTGTTGATTTCCTTTTTGGTAAACCTACACCTGTTTACTTCAATAAATATAGAGGAGCCTAGCTCTACATTCTTTCTGCTTTTGTATGAGTAAAAATAATGAGGCTTTGCAAGAAAATTATAAGCTGCTGCTACCTCCTTTCTTTTCAATAAGGAGTTCTAGTTGTTTTAAAAATCTTAAAGGAGCCTTGGCAGGTAAACAGACCTCACGTTTCCCCATTCACTTGTTTGAAGGCCCTAACTTAGCACAAGAAGACTTTGTGCAGAGAAAGGCAAAGAAAAAGCAACTGATAAAGTTTGTGAACAGTTAGCTGATTATTCTGCCTTGATCCATATTTTTTGTGCAGAACCGCGTGGCTGCTCACTTCTAAATCTGAGAGAGCCTGAGGGTTTGAAGGATAGACAGCAGTTCGGCTTGGCTGTGTCCAGACAGACACAGACAAGAAGGATTACCTGTGCAGTGCTAATGCCCTCTAGATAGGTGATTAACACAGTGCAAGATAATTACTTCTGACATCTCTCATTCCTACTTCGAGAAAAACAGAGCGATGGTCTGGTGCAGTCGTGTATAGATCACGATCATGTGTCTCCTGACACGGCTGCAATGTTCCCTTTGCTCTCATTAAAGCCAATCAGAAATGTTCTGCTGCCTCTAGAGGCAGCCAGCTGAGACGCTGCTGTAAAAAGGTCTTAGAAAGGAGTTGTGACATAAAAACAAGCCAGTCCCAGCACCCCTGATTTTAGTGCATTTAATGCTCAGTGATTGCTACAGCAGAAAATCTCCCCCCACGCTTTGTGCATGTAATTGATAGACATAGTTTTTCAGCATATCGAGCTGCTGCTCTGAGCTGCTTTGTAATGCAAGAAGGGATAGTCTTCTCTTTTTTTGCTATAGAAATGCCAGGATCCACTTCTGGCAGGCTGGTACTGTGAGTAATAGTTCTGGTTAAGTCTCTAACCAGCAAACAGCATCGGGTCAGTCTCAGCAAACCAAAAACCAGCTCTGTCGACAGAGACAGACTACCATAAGTTCTCTGCAGGAATTTACATGGCTGCTTACTATGTTCAGACATGAAATAAATTACCCAGAATGAAGGTTGTTCTCTCTTGAGCTTTGTGGCTTGCAGTAGTGCACATCATCCCTAATCTGAGCTGTGATAGTGTAGTTGCACTACACACTGCCAAAAATCCTGAGGCCGTGGATGGTCAGTGAAAGTGTCTGGGGAGTGGAGGTCAGTGTCAAGGCCTAACCATGTCCCATCTCTCAGGCTGAGGGCCTTTGGCTGGGAAGAGCCATCATGGGGTGGCTGGAGGCAAAGGCTGCCCCTCCATCCCCAAGGAGCTACATATCATCAGCAATGCTTGCCCCAGCCCTGTGGCATGGCTGTGGACCAGTATCTCTTGATCCGGACCCTGATCTGTACCTGCTGCTGTGCCCTGGAAAAGGTCTGGAGATGCTGTGGCAGAAAAAGAAGACTCTCCTTTCCTGGCAGGTCTGAAAAAACACCAGGATGCATTGTAAACAGAATCCTCGGGTGCAGCTAGTGGGCCATTTCTGGTGTTTGGAAACTGTTCTGGTGACTCTCACATCCTCACGAGGATAGTTTTTGGACATTACAGAGATAGAGCATGCATTTTTAATGTCAGCTTTCCACTGGTACCTATTGAGCATAGCTTTCTTCGGACTTTCGCCTCATCACACTATAACCATACTGAGACAAAACCTATATTGATGAAACTGTTCAAATAGACTGCAATCTAGGACTACTTGAGAATAAAATAGTTTCAAAGTGGCTGAACTGGCCGGGGTTGATGGGGCCAAACCATTAGTCCACACTGACTGGTAAACTGTATTGACCCATTTTAGGCTAGGGTAATTCCTTCTGGTGTTTACAGAATCAAAGAAATACAGAATGGCTGGGGTTGGAAGGGACCTCTGGAGATCACCTAGTCCAACCTGCCTGTTAGAACCCTTTTAACTTCAGCAATTTTAAAACAAATACAGATTGAGTTTTAGGAGGTGAATTCTACCCTAGAACTAGGATTTTTCAGCCTCTGAACCATTTTTAACTAGAAGCTGCTATTTGATGAAGTTAATTTAAACAGCTAAAGCATTTGCTTTCTGTAAAGTTTTTGTCCTGCAAGTGAAAACTTGAGCCTGGTAGGATGGGGTGAAGCCTGGTCCATCTCTTCCAATTTGGAAATCTCAAAACACTTTCAATCAAAACGAATTTTTTTCTACCTCCCCACTGGGAAACATTACCTTTTTCTTTCACCCACAGTTAAAATCATTCTGCATTGCAGTGGTGCTTCATGGAAATTGTAGTTCAGCTGCCCCATGCACCCTCCCATCTGTCAGGACGTTTTGGTGGCATGCGTGCTGGATACAATCACCCCATTGTACACCATGAGGGGTCAGTCAGATTACAGTGCAAAGTCAAACCATAGTCAAAAGGTTGTCATATGGAAGAAAATGGGTCATACAACTGAAGCACAATTTTCTGAAAGCCACAGATTTTGACCACAATTTGTTGTCAAACTGCTTCCAAATGAAAAATTTCTTCCTGGTTCAACATGCTGAAATATTTTCTGTAAGTTTTCCCAAGACACATTTTCAGTTCTGTTCAATGTTTGCAAAATCATGTAATCAGCTTGGTATTTTGAAAAAAGGGAAGTGGTTGCCTGAAACTAGTTCTTAAAAAAATAAAAAAGAGCAGCTCAATCTATTTAGTAAAAGGGCAACCAACTGTTTTGATTAATTCTCCTTGATTCTTACAAGAAACTCTTCTTTGATCTGGCAAGTCAAACTCATACTTCATAGCATATTATCCTTCCAGTAAAGCATAATTTATCCAGACACGATACCCATCTTGGGACTTGGGCAATGTGCAGAAAGAGATACAGTGAACTCACACTCTGTACTGAGTTATACTAGAGTATTAGCTTGACATAAGAAAGATGTCTTCACTAACCTCAAGAAATTACATCCTCTGCAAAATTTAAGACTCAATGGATACTTATCAGCAACTGCCATTTTGCTTGTGTAGAAGAGGTACAGTTACATCACATATGGGTGATTTTAATCATCTGTACAGTAAAGTTGAAATAGTGGAATTTTTAAACATTGCTCCTAGTTATTAATGTAATACACATAACTTAATGCTACAAAACTATGCTAATAACATCTTAAATATTTATACTATCTTTATGGTAGTTTATCTTTGCATTTTTTATTGAGTTTAGGTAAGATAATATCCTCTAGGATATCTAAACAAAGCATCTAATCTCTTAATTGAAGCATTTTAGAAGTGCAGTTTACCAAAGATAACCTTCACTTTACTGAACCATCTAGCACGTATTTGATCTACCATCCATCTTTGAAGGGATTTGACAGTCTTTGTGGATGAAGGGCTAGCACAACGACTCATAAAATTGTGCATTTTTCCATGATGGTTCCCTAGGACTGCACATCAGGTGTGTTATGTGGCCCTTGGCGCTCTCTTTCAATGTTACTCAAGACGTTGACTCCCAAGATTTGGCTGAAGCCGTGGTTTAAATGCACAGCTGGTGCTTAAATGTCAAAGGATTAAGTAAAAAAATGAAAGGCTGTAAAACGCTAGAAGAAAGCAAAGTGCCTTGAACAGAATCAATTCATGCCACATAAGAGCTGTGCTTATACCTTCCACCCCTTGCTTTTTGTGCTTCTTCTCTTCCTCCTGGCAGTTTCTGCCCAGGCACAGAGATCGCAGGTCTGGCATCCTGCTTTGATGGTGTTTGTCATGTATCCAGAGGACCTAAGGATCTGTGGCACGCTGTTCATTCAGTGTGGTACATGGGGTACTGCTCCGTGTGAACTGCATTGGGTAAGCACCCGGATCACAGGATGTTTACCCAAAGCAAATGAAGCCCTGAAGCTTAGGTTATGCAGGTAAGAGACCAGATCGGCTGATGACAGCGAAGCCTGCAGGAGGAAACGTGACAGAGTGACAAAATATGCCCAGAGCTCTGCACCATTCTGACACAGGAGCACTGTGACACATGGGAGGTGACGCACCATCCCCTTGCTGTCCGTTCCCAAATGTATCAGATGTAGTGCGAGGGCTTCTGCCCCAACACTTGCAGCCCGATTTTATGACGAGAAAGTTGCTCTGCTGGGACTCCAGGAGCTTGTTCACTTGATCCTGCTGGCACATAACAGCTAAAATGAACAACCACCGAACAATAACAATAAACAAATAAGCTGGTTCAAACAAAAATGTTATGGAAATCACAGGTGATGCTCATTGGTAATCAAAACTCAGAAATCGAGGTGTGTGATAAGGAAAGCTAAAAGTGCTAAAAAAAAAAAATTTCTGATGCATAAAGTTGGTTAAAGGGAGTAATTCTAGAAAAAAAAATCTTACCATGAAATGGTTGCTTAGGATGCACAGAACGGAAGAAGTTCATTCAGCACTGTAGCTTGAAAGAGCTTTTCTAACCTGCTAACGTTGATTTTCTTACAAACCAACCCTGAGAGACTAGCAGAGGACTGAAAATTCTGATTTAATGCCAATATTTTAAAAGTAAATAGGATAACCATAGTATGTATATAGCTGGGTAGCCTGGTGTAGGTGTTGAGTGAAGTTGCAGAAAGGTTGTTACAGCAGATCATTTGAGATAGTTTTTTTCGATAAGAGGCCTCGTAACAGAACCTTGGTGTCCTTTCTGAGGAAATCTGATGTTTGAGAAAGATAACAGTGATGCTATCTTATCATCATCATGATAATTGTGTTTCACCATCATTGCCCAAAACAGCCCTAGGGCTTGCTTTGCGCTACTATGACATCTGTAAGTGAAATGTGTGGAAACCAGCAGTAGCCATTTAAGCAGTTTGGTAGCACATCAGTCAGCCTAAGCCCTAATGTATTTTAAGGAAGAAAACAGGGGCTACCAGCGTGTTGTCCAAAGTCCTGTGGAGCTAGATCTGACACATTTGTGTCCTATAGTCAATAAGCACGGTTAGGATGCTGCAGAGTCTACGTTGTTAGTCTTGCACGGGTAGCAAAGAGAAACAGCAGAATATTTGACTAAGTCCCGTTTGTGTGCAGATAAAAGAAACACATTTCAGATTTAGCATTATATTAAAAATAGATTATATAATAGACATATATTCAAAATTGATTGAAAATAACTGAAAACGGAGAAACAGTGTGCTAGAAGATCGTTCCCAGTATGCTTCTCAGAGATCTGATTTTGGCCAAAGGATGCTCAAAGACTTTTTCAGTGTATGGAGAGAACTTATGAAACCAGTGCTAGTGAAAGCGGGAACGAATAAAAAAAAGTGGCATTTGTAAATCATGGAATGCTTACATCATCTATATGTACTGAGAGAGTCAGTTGGTGAATAGAGCAATATGTCAGTTCTGGACCATAATGCTAGAAAAACAGTAAGGATAGAATATGCTTATAAAATATGGCACTTTACCCTGTGGATTAATCCGAAAAACACATAAAAATCACGTTAGGCAGCCAATGTAGCATGTGGTCTTATGGTAACATAACAGCTAAGTTTGTGAATGCCATCCTTCATTGCAGAATCAAGAGGCAATCAAAATAGGAAAAAGGGTATTATCTCTGTCTCCAATATGAATAAGAACATTACCAACTACAAACCTTGTCCTCTCTGCAAAAAGGACACTGAGAAACTGGACTGTGTTCAGAAAAGCTTTATAAGCACAACTCAGTGTCTATAAAATATACATGACAGATTAAGATTTAAGAAACTTAGTTTATTTTATTTTTCCAAGAGAAGATTTGGAGGTGAATTAATTCCAGCCTAGAAATGCTTACATGGAAAAATACTTCGGATAATGGCAGACTCTGATTTAACAGAAAAAAGTCGTATTGAGATCAAGTGATTGAAAACTGGTATGAGACAAGCAGATGAAAAATGAAGTGCAAATCTCTAAAAGGGAAACTACTTAAGTTTTGGAACCATCTGGCTATGGATGTGGTGCATTTTACCATACCTGATGCTTTTAAGTCATAAATGGATATTTTTTCTAAAAGATATACATAAAGCTCAAACAGAAACTATAATCTCAGCGCAGAAGTTATTGGGCAAGGTTTTCCTGGCAAAAGTTAAGACTGTATGATCCTAATGCTCCCTTTGAATGTCTGGCTCTTTCTGTTGGCCACATGAATGTGGCAGTAGTACAGCTAAAGAGGATCTATGGTTAATTGCGAAGCTTGAAGGATCTTCTAGGTCAAGTTATTCTAGAATTCTATCCATGTTGCCTATACAGCATTTTACAAAACATTTTTTAAACAGCTGCTCTATATTTCCAGAGCAGGACCAGCTGAAACTCATCAGAAATGAGATATGACCCTAACATCAGTTATGACGACTACTCTAACCTCATGTGATCGTGTTTCCAACGACTCGGCACATGTGACAAGCCCTAAACTGGGATTCACAGGCTTCACGCATGAACTGTGAACTTTAGCATGCTGAACTCATAGGAGCCCCCCAGATATCTCTGATGTCCTTGAATTCAAGACGTCTCAATATAACCCACCAGTAATAATGAGAAGCTAAATGCACGTATAATATAATGTGTTCTGAGCACTTTTGGGAGGCAGATGAGAAAGTACTCTGCAAGGCTATACATTGGTGGGTGTATACATGAGCTACAAGTACAGGGAGTGATGGAGTAGAAGTTGTATGTTTGTGGATTCAGAGCTGTGATTTCATGGCCAAAATATAGTAAATCTGCAGATCTCTGCAAATCCTTAGTTTTTCCTGCAGTTTTGCTCTTCCTGTGTTATGTAGGCAGGTGGTCTACAGCAATCATATATCACTAAAAATACCACAAAGCTGCCTTTGAATGATTCAGATCCAAGTAATTCTGCATGCAGTGACTACAGCCATAATCTCCCATCAGCAATGCCCTGTCCTCCTCGCCAGATGCCATAGCTGTCCCTCATGGCTCCTGGTAGACCTGTTTTCCTTCTGATAGGAGCAGATTGGCTTTATTCAACTCCACCCTGCCTCACTGTGGAGAGATAGGTGGGATGGTAACAGCTGATCCGGATGGGTCCAAACATCACCCAAAAGCTACCTGGAGCAGCTGCTGAAGGAGGAATGACTTGGGGTGAAGGGGCAGGACAGGGCTGCTGAGGGCCAAAGTAGCTCAATGCAGCTCTGCTGATCACCGGACCTGCTGCCTTCTCTGGGAAGACTTATTTTTTTGCCACTGCAGTTGTAAGCTCACCTTACTTTCTCACCCTTCAGGGTGTTGCGTACCTTTTTACCCTTCAAGGTGTTGTTGGTCCTAGCTGCAATGTGACACATCCCAGTATCCGACCAGTACACACAGCAACCTGCTAGCCGTCTCCAAGGAAAGCTTCCACAGGGAAGCTACAGTCCTTCAGATGTTAGCCACCACAGTTTCATGTTTTATAGACAGAGTATTCTTCACCTTCCCTTTAATCAAATGAAACTGTTTATTTGAAGAAAAAATCATCTAGGGTGTTCTCTACTACTTTTCATTTGAAGTATTTTTACTGGGGTTTGTTAGCGATAATTTGTTCATTCTTGCTGTCCTGTGCCAGGTTAGGTCATATCTTCCAAAAGAGCAGTCAGCTATTAATGCGGGGTATAAATCCTTGAGGAAGGCTATTTTTCTGTTGACCCTGTAGCTGGAGCTTGTTACATATATTAAAGAGATTTTATTTTCTTTCGTTTTTCTTCTCCACAGTGGACATCTACCACTGTTATCCCAACAGCCTCACGAAGCGTGTTTGACCTGCCTGTTCCCTAATTGCCCATCGTTGCACACAGAGATTCCTGATGACAAAGAGTAAGAAAACCTCTTAAAATCCAGACCAAACTATTGCTCTTCTGCCTTTGGATGTTTTCAGTGAGTCTTTTCCTCTTCTTCTATTTTATTTTGTGGTTTTAAGACACCGTGATAGGATAATCTGGCTTCCAAAAAGTAACAGCAAAGTAGAGAGATGGTTGACATGGTCTAGTGCTGGCCATAACCCTACTTTGAGACGGAGGTTGGACTCAGTGACCTCCAGATGTCCCTTACAACCAGCATTTCTAGAGGTCTGTCAACCTAGGCTAAAATATGTCAGTGGAAAAAATCAAGTGGACTTACTGAGGGATGACCATCTTGAGCCAACCTACCTTAAAATGAATCTATGTTTTTAGTCACCTCTCAGAGTGCAGAAGAGACAAATGAAATTCTATTCTTTAGGGTGAAAAAGCAAGGTGGTAAGACAGAGCTGTGTAAGCTGTTCCTATTTTTATCTAGAACAAGTTTGCCAGCTTTTTGTCAGAAACCGTTTACATGGATTTGCAGATCCTAAAGTGTGGACGTGTATGGATTTGAACAAATCCAGTTTCTCCTCGCCTAAA
The DNA here is from genome assembly GCA_013399365.1 of Pampusana beccarii. Lineage (NCBI taxonomy): Eukaryota > Metazoa > Chordata > Aves > Columbiformes > Columbidae > Pampusana > Pampusana beccarii. The sequence continues at coordinate 111,704 of VWYH01004018.1, read as the reverse complement.
ACCTGCTTTGAATCCAAGGCAAGGTTCATAATCGGTAGCCCTATGAATATTTGTGTAGGTTCATCTAACACAGGATATGGCCAATAATATATAGTGTAGTTTAAGAAGAAGGATTATGGAAGATTACGATGGGAAAGACTTTCAATAACCACTAATTTCAGCCACGAATTCCTGTTAATTAGTTTCAGAAAACTAAGTTGTTTATACTACGTTCGGATGATTGATGTGGTGAAAACTGTTGGTAACTCATCAGTTGTACATCCTTAACGCCTTCTCAAGAGTCTTATGTTACTTGGCCTGGCACTTTTCCATTTATTGGTAGCAGTCAGGCAACCCAAATACATTCCTTTTTCATCCACTTAAACTGCTGTATGGGATCAAAGCCAACTAATGTATCAAGTTAGGGCACAACAAAATATAAAAATAAGTCTTGTATTTCTTCTGCTTTTCCTGCAAGATAATTTTAAAGGTGGGGTACTGAGAGTTAGGGCTCCTGTGGTGGAAGCAGCATAAAATGTTGTTGCTTAATGCACTGAGTTCCTAGTATCTATGCAAAGAATCTAGCAAGAAAATAAATCACCCATTGTTGATTTATACCAGCATAAACTGCTGATAGAAAAAGAATGAGGTGAGAATCAGGCCCATACAGCTTCCTTTTTTGATTCACTTGGATAAGATCCCAAATGCCCACACTTTTAGGCATGATTATCCTCAATTTGCTGTTTTGTGCAACTTTATTTGGCCAGCTCCATATTTAGAAGAAATTGGAGATGTTCCACCAAAGTCCTATGGAGAAAGCCAGATGATCAGAGCTCCGTAACACAAAAGAAAGCTCAACACTTACTGGAATGTATAAAGAGAAAGCTCCCATCTCTCCCAAAACTCACATTAGAATCTAGAAACTGTGCTAAGGATTTAATTTAGCAAGTTTCTTTCACAATAGCCCACTCCACATGAAGACAATAGTGTCTTCTATCATTTCATTCAAAAAACACTCTTTTTTTTGGTGCTGTTGTTGCACAAAACAATAATAGCTATGCAAATTCATTTTCTAGCACAGGCCTAGAGTAAAATCCAAGGTTTAATGAGAATTTTGCTACTGATCTCAAGAGCAGAGTTTTATGAACTGTGTGTGCATGCACGCTTGCATACGGATGAGAGCTTAGTTCAGTAACCCACACCTTTCTTTCTTTCTTTTGCTTTGACAGAGCACGTAGCTTCTCGCAGAGATCCCGTTATCCTTTGTAGCGAACTTGATTATCAGACTATAAATTCGAAATTCGTTTAGAAAAGTTTGCAAAACAAGACTTATAAAGATATATGAAATATATCCCCAGCTCCCTGTGTACACATGCTGTATGGCATACCATTATATCATTTTCCCTGGGTCTGCCATAAAAGGCAAGAACTTGAGTGTAGAAGTCAAGGGGCTGATGAATGTGTGTAATTTAGTGAAACTGTTGGGCTAATCCCCTTCCCCCCACCCTCTTGGCTGAGCTGTGAGAGCCATAAGCCAGCTGGATGAACTCTCTAAAAGGAGGAACAGATACCAGCACTCTGATAAGAAACAGAGCATTCACTTGTCCTGGTGACAGTCAGGAAACAATCAGCGCTAGTACTCTCTCACAAGAAGGATGACTTTCTTGCGTGAAAGATGTAACCAGCCCCGTATTTAGCAGCAGGGCCAGATCCTTTGAAACAGATGGAAGGACCTCTAGTGGCACACATTATCTTTTATTTCAGAAACAAAGCTTTGCATGTTTGGACCCTGCATTACCCAAACATTTCTTAGCTATCGTATGGGAGGGAAAAAAGGCTTTTGATAAATGAAACGCAGAAGCACAGCCTATCCAAGTTCTTATTTACATCCGCATGTGTCTTCATGCTGGTGCCAGCAATGGACAACAGCATATCTGAGACCATATCCTAGTGGATTTTGTTGCCTAGATTAGAACTAAGGTGCCCATTCCAAAGCTGCAACACTGAAACCTCCTGCAGCTACAGCATACCTTACAGATACATGAAAATCTGTCACACTTGATGCTGTGTTAATGCCTATGGTTCATGACATCATGTATTGGTGAATGTTCATGGGCACTTCAGATATGACAGTGCAAAATAACTTGCAGCCTAAACAGCAAAGGCCACCCTTAATCCGTGAAATCCTACCTAAGGTTCCCAAAGGCACGTGTAACTTCGTTAAGCGTTTGCAGATAATATCTGGCATTACAGAACAGAGCTTGGAACACCAACAGTGGCAGACATGATTTTATATTAAAATAATTGTTTGTAAGTGTTAAATTGGGAGATAAAGGACAGTGTCCATTGCCATTTATATAATATCTTATCTGGATCACTTGCCCAAGAGATGTGAGGCTTTGAAGGAAATTACGTTTTTTTCCTGAGGCTTTTGAAGATGTGTTGTTAAGGAAACATTGCTTTTCTTACCCCACTACAGGCTGAAATGTTGTAGAAACACTCTCCAAGCCTTCTAGCTGAAACGGAGTGATTAGTAGTCCTGTATTAGTACAGGAGAGAGAGCCCATGAGAAGCACAGAGAACGGAGGCTAGAATAAAATGCATGTTCAGCTATAGAAACTGAACTGAACTTGCCATATTATATTGACTTGTCATGCTGTGCAGTAAAAAAAACATGAAGCACTGGAAGTACCTGAATTCTCTAGGCAATCTAACAAAAGTCTTTGTCATGTCATTTCGTTGATTCGTCAAGTTTCTGGATAACTTTCTAGTTATAGTTAGATTCCTGACTACTAATTACATACAAATATATTAGGGACTAGAAGATAACTAGGACTAGTCAGTATGGCCTTAGGAAGGAGAAATCACTCTTGACCAACTGAATAGCTTTCTACGATGAAATGACTGTGGACAAGGGGAGACCAGTGGGTGTTGTTTATATTGATGTCAGAGAGTCTTTTGATACTGTCTCCCACAGTATCCTCCTGGACTCATTGATGAAGTATGGGCTAGATAAGCAAACACTGAGTTTGACTGAAATCTGGGTGAACTTTTGAGCTCAAAGCATCGGGATCAGTGGCGCAGCATCCAGTTGGAGGCCAGTCCCTAGTGATCTATGCCAGATATCAATATTGGAAACAGTGCTGATCAAAAACGTTGTAATAACTGTGACACTGAGACAGAGTGCAGTCTTACCAACTTTGCAGATGATACATAACTGGGAGGAGTCATTGGCAAACCAGAGGGTGGTGCTGCCATTCAAAGGCACCTGAACAGGCTGGACAAGTAGGCTCAAAAGAATCCTGTGAAGTTCATTAAAGGGAAACGCAAGGTCGTTCTCCTGGGGAGGAACAATCCCAGGCAGGCGCTGGGAGCCTACTGGCTGGAAAGCAATTCTTCAGAGAAGAACCTGGGGGTAAACACCAGACTGATTGTGAGACAGCGATGTGCCCTTGCAGCGGAGAGGACCAACAGCTGGGAAGCACATTGCCAGGAGGTTGCAGGAAGTGATCTTTCCCCTCCACTCACCACTGGTGAGATGTATCTGGAGTGCTGGGTCCAGTTCTGGGCTCTCCAGTACAAAAGAAACATAGGAATACTGGAGAAGGTCCAGTGAAGGGCTATGAAGATGATTAAGCAACTGGAGTACCTCCTATAAGAGAAGAGGCTAAGGCAGTGAAGGGCTGTTTAGCCTGGGGAAGAGAAGACTCCAAGGAGGATCTTATCAGTGCGCATAAATATAATACCTGATGTGAGAGCATAAAGAGGAAAGAGTCAGGCTGGCAGGGCAATAGGAAATGGGTACAAATTCAAATTTCTTAAATGTAGGGCTTTTATTTATTTATTTATTTATTTATTTAATTATCTATCTATCTATCTATCTATCTATCTATCATGAAATGGCGGCTTGACACTTGCACAAGTTGTGCTGTCTCCATTCTTGGAGATATTCAAGACCCAACAGGACAGGGCCCTGAGCAACCTGTTCTAGGGTGATCCTCCTCTGAGCAGGGGCTGGATTAGATGATCTGCAGAGGTTGCTTTCTGTCTCAGCATGCTGCAATTCTGTGATTCCGTAATGTTTGATTGCAACATCACATCAGGGAGGCATGTATATTCGTGACTATCTTCTCATTTTCCTTATCACCACAGAGACAGAACACCAAAATAAAATTATCTGGAAAAATGTCTTCAGTATTAAAGAAATATCTTTGAGAAATAATTATTTTCATCTGTAGGGTGGACATGAGGGTTATTTTTCAATGATGTGCCAAGCAGCTCCATGGCTGCATATCAGTAAATAATCCTGAATCTTGTAGACTAAGGGAAGGAAAAATGGAGATTCTCTTGGCAGCTGAAAGACTGGAGAAGACAGAAAGCAGGAGTGAAATAGAATAAATGACACATCGTGACTGACCAGGTAATACCATTTATTTAGTTGAATTGCCATTGCCTTTCCAATACTCTGTTTCCTCTCTTTCATAATGCAGTCTGTCTTTCTACTCCAAACACTTAGGGGCACAATCCATGCCTTGTTCAAACAGTTTAATTAAGACTAAGATTGAAGGTAAAATACTCATCTGGTCCAACAACAAATCCTACTTTCAATCTTGTTCTTAATCTCTCTATAACAAACACTGTTTTGTTTTTTACACAAAACAACCCCCAACCAATCCATAACATCCTTGAGAAGCATTCTTAGCTAATTCAATACGGCACCATTTCCACATAACAAAAATCAACATCGGAATTTGAAAAGCCTTAAGTAGGTCATCTGTGTTATGGGTTTTAACATACATTTTTGATCCTTGCTTCATTCCAAGTTTCACAGAACATCAGGACTGATCATCAGGTTTTAATGGTAGCTCATGAATGTTCAGTGATCTCCTCCTCAAAACAAGAAGTCAAACAAGGGTCTATATTCACCAAATATTTGTTTGACAAAAGTCAAACAAGACTCTATACTCACCAAAGTTAAAGCGTGCCTAATCCTTCTGGAGCTTTATACCTCCCACACGAAGGGGTGTGAGATCCAACTGGCAGCGATGAGCTGCCCATGTGCACTCAATCCCAAACATAAACGACTACCAGGGCAGAGAATCACAGAATGTCAGGGATTGGAAGTGATCTCGAAAGACCATCTACTCCAATTCCCCCACCGGAGCAGGAACACCCAGATGAGGTTACACAGGAAGGTGTCCAGGTGGGTTTTGAATGTCTCCAGAGAAGGAGACTCCACAACCTCCCTGGGCAGCCTGTTCCAGTGCTCTGTCACCCTCACTGAGAAGAAGTTTCTT